>JACRUU010000029.1:10718309-10725809 GCA_030449085.1 Kryptopterus vitreolus | reverse complement strand
CAATAGCCAGATCACTCCATCACTCTCATTATACGATTATTTCCCATTTGTTTTAAACTATAACACATACTACAGTTACATTTTCAATCAAAATTCAAAAAATACAGAACATAAAACAATTAAATCAACCAAAATGAACAGAAGTTGTAACAGATAAAGTCTAGATAAAGTTGTTGAAAAGATTTCATCATTTACACAGGAACATTAAAAAGAAAATAAGAATAGAAACAGGAAGAGGAAATGATGCACACGGAGCAAGTCTGATTTAAACCGCATCTATAGTTTCAATCTGATTTTACCATTTAAAAAAGATTACACCAAGTAATTACACAGCATCTGAATAATATCTGTCAGGATGTCAAGGAAGGTTTCCTCAAAACCTTAAAAATGGCCGCTCGAAGCCTGCACGGTTATAAACAATTGTTCCTGGATTAGAATCTGTACAAATGGATAATAAAATAATAAATAGATAAATCGATGGATGGATGGATGAAATGGGATGATCCCAATAAGGAAGCAACAAACAAATGGCTAGTTGGGTGGATAAATAAGTAGACTGAAACAAACAAACAAACAAACAGTGCATTGGGTTGATACTGCTATGTATAAATAATTACACAAATTACACACCTAGTGAATGGAAAATTAAGCAAATATATTTACAATATAACACACAAGACATTAAAGTGCAATTCATATTATTACAATAAATGTAAAATATGTTTAAATAACAAAATAAAAATCAACAGGCATTTTAAGAATAAATTAAATATTATACATTAAATAATATTATACACAAACATGAATCTGATTAGGAATAATTGTTTTCAATAATAATTATTATTAATTACTAATTCCTCATCAATAATTGTTGGGTTTGCGTACATTTTTGCCGAGAGGACAAGTGGCATCAGAAACGCACAGAAACACACACGTACATAGTTCCTGTTGCCCAAGATATAAAAAAAGTGAAACACGGTGCTTTCAGGAAGTAAGATTATGTTCTATACATCAGCAGAAAATAACGAGGACACGTTTTTTTTAATTAAACTGGAGGTTCCATATGATGTGTTTCATCATCTACAGCCTCCTCCTCAGCCAGGGAGAAGAAGAAGAAGGCGAATTTAATCCCTCTGAGGTGTTTATCGCTAATTAGCACGGAGTTAAATCCATCCTCCACTCCTGTTCACCCCTCCTTCGTGCAGCTGCTTAACCCATGACCTATGACCTTTCACCACATCTCAGAAACATGAGGAGGAAAGATTCATCTGACACACACACACATACACCCACATACACACACACAAACATGCACACAAACAGTTATGTTATCTACTTTAGGTGAATTTTCACCTTCTCAATGTTTTTCTTTCTTTCTTTCTTTCTTACCTTGTAGCTGCATTGTGTAGTTGCATTCGAGTCATTCGTTATTTCCTTTTATTTTTGTCTTATTTCTGTAAAATGAGGGGAAAGAGTTTGATTTGTACAAGCTAATAAAGTTTCTCCTGTTCCTGAACTCAAATTTCACTTTACACACACACACACACACACACACACACACACACACACACACACACACACACACACAGAGGGAGAGAAAAAGAAGAGACGGGGAAGACAGAGAAAGAGGGATGAAAGCTAATGAAGTGGAAAGGAATGTTCCCTCCTGAGAGCACTCTGTGTGGTATGTGTGTGTGTGTGTGTGTTTCAGCATTGTGCGTAAATGCAATTAAACATCTTTAATCCACAGCATTGACAGTGCTGCATTGTGATTGGTCAGAAGGCGGTGGCGAATTTTCTGTAACGGCAGCTCCACTGGAAATGCGCTTGCTCCGGTACGTGAGTGTTTCAATAGCAACACCTCATTTGCGTACATTTCGACATGTGCTTATATATGCTCCACATAAACATGCTCATGGGGGGGGGGGGGGGGGGTTGCAAGGTTGATGGACGGAGTCAAAATTGTTAATTGACCACACACACATACACACACACACCACACACACACACACACACACACATACTCCTGATGCACACAGGACAATATCTCATGACTTGTGAAGGTTGGTGCTCCCTGTGACTTTACGTGCCGCCTTGTGCTGCCATCTGCTGGTGTGTTACAAAACTATATATACCCGAATGTAAAAAAAAAAAATATATATATATATATATATATATATATATATATATATATATATATATATATATATATTTATTTATTTATTTACATTCCGTTCATAAGTATTTGAACAGTCTAGGCGGGATGCTTTGAAACATCACCTTGACGACTCTCACTTTCAGCTATTTCTAACTAGTAATGTATTGAACCCTTCGATGTGAAAAAGAAGGGTCAGTGAATATTTGGTGCCATATTTTCTTTCTTATATAAACTCCATGAATGAAAGCTTAGAACTGACACTCCTTCACTTTTCATCTCAAATGCATTTTGATCATGTGCAGTACAGAGACGTGTAAAAAACAGAGACAGTGTCCAAAGTCTATGAACCTGAGTGAAGTGTGATGTATTGTAACTACAGTGTGATGTACAGTGTGCTCGGGCACTGTACAGTAAAAGACTTCTCTTCATTAATGCGCTATGGAAGACTGAAAGCGCGAGTGCACTCTTTAGAACTAGGGCACTAGGGCCGATCCTCCCTTCAGGCTCTGTATTAATAGCTTCAAATTAAATGCTGGTAAAATAATTTGCTCTCAGACTTGTGAATGTTTTCATCTCTGCCATATTCCGCATTCCACCATTTTGTCAGCACACGTATATATGTATATATTATGTGTATTGGCTTGCTGACAAACACACCAGTTATACACAGTGCCATTTTTCAGTTAGAGTCGACTTTAAACGAGGGCTTTTCAGCATGAATATAATGTTAGATAATTTCTCGTAATTGGCTCATTATCAGATTGGGGTGTGTGGCAGGGTGTTAGTGGGCGTGGCTTGACTGCTCCCATTTTATATCATCAGGAGAATATGTTTTCCCAGTTATGGTACTATCTGATTGGATAATAACTTTGAAGGCAATTTGGTTTAATTGGTTTTAATTTAACCCCTAAATGAAACCCTAGTACCTTTATTTCTACCTGAGAAACGAATAGGAATATGTTTGACACCAGTGGAAACTGAGAGGGCCTCCTGGATGAGGTGATCAGTGGGAGGGGCCTCCTGGATGAAGTGGACATTGTAAGGACTTGCTGAAGAGGTAGACACTGGGAGAACCTCCTGTATGAGGTGTACACTATAAGGGCCTCCTGAATGAGGTAGACTCTGTAAGGGTAGGGGAGCTGAATGTTGTTGTAAGTCGACTGAGACGCTGAATAATGATAACGATAGGAAATGATTTGTCATGATTCATGTCAGGAAATGTATTATTTAACTTTCTTTTGAGCCCATATGCCATATTGAATCTATCATTTGATATTTTCATGTCAGTATATTTCTGTATTAGTGCACAATGAAGTTTCTTTTTTTTCTGACTGAAGTAGATACTATTATGGCCTCCTGAATGAGATAGACACTGTATGGGCTTCCTGTATAAGGTAGACACTACACTGTAAGGGCCATAACACACACACACACACACACACACACACACACACACACACACACACACACACACAACAAACACTGTAATATGTAATTCACTCTGTCTTCTCTTATGAAATATTCTCTATATTCCCGGTTTCTACCAATATTTGTTCATGTTTAAACTATGACGATCAAATGTTAATTAAACATTATATAACGATACTACATTTCCTTCAGTTACAGACTTTCTGAAGCGACTCTGTGTCTTGTTTGGAAGTCGAGTTTGCTTTCACTCAGAACAGAAATAATGCTGAACAAACCGAGTGATGAGGGATTAGCGATCATTAGATTGATTGCTTGATCAATCAGACGCTCAGGAAATGGACAGATCTTCAATAAGGTGTAATGGAGTGTGGGAAGAGGGGAAACAGCCGGTTAGACTGCATGATTGATTAATGAATACTTTAAAAGTTACAATCAACATGAGCACAAACTGTCCCGACCTGATTACTGTAAAATAGCAGCTGTCTAACTGTAATGTAGTGTATTTTTTATGGAACAATAAGATATGTTGTATGTTTGTAGTATAGCGAGAAGTGTTTGTATGTTGTAAAGACTGTACATGTTTTAGAGTGAGTGTGTATAGACAATGTTTGGACGTTATACAGAGTGCGTTTTTTGTTGTGCATGAAATTGTGTGTGTAGCTAATGGCATGTCTTCCCAGAAAAGTGGTGGTTATAATAACAGTAAACAAGTTTGTTATATTTAATGTGTCTTTTTTAGAGCAATTATACAATACTTAGTTTCCAGAGGAAAATAAACACACACACACAAACACACACACACACACACACACGCAGTAACATGGTGTTTGTGGAGCTAAAGGATGAGGAAGAAGCTGACACACTTCACTCAGATCCTCCCTTTATCCTTCTTCATTCGTTTGCCACATCGCTTTTCTTTTGTTCTCTTCCCGCAAATGCACCACCTGACAGTCCATAGAGGGAAGTATTAGGTGAAATGCATCACAAAATTGCTATTAAACAAATGAGACAAGGTGGAAGGTGAATTCCACTTGAGATCGTATCAGTGTGAATATAAAATCTCTTCTGTGTTTTGTTGTTTACAGAACGTCAGAGTGTTGACACTAATATGAATGTGAGGAATGTGTGACATATACAATTCCGCATTAATATTTTTAGGCAACAATAACCTGAACAAAAGATAAACAAATGTATAAACAGCAAGGCAAATTAAAGAATACATAAAATTTACACACTAACAAATAAATCATATAAATTATATAAATAATATATATATATATATATATATATATATATATATATATATATCTATATATATATATATATATATATATATATATATATATATATATATATATATATATAAAACACTTGTTTAACATTTTGTATGGGGAACTTTATTGTAAATCAGTGTCTGAGTTAGCTTACAGTTACAACGGCGACACCCAGTGGAAAACCTAGGAAGTGTCACTATTGTAACTTCAACGCATCTATCTATCTATCTATCTATCTATCTATCTATCTATCTATCTATCTATCTATCTATCTATCTATCTATCTATCTATCTATCTCTATACACTTGTGTCTGAATCTGCATCACAGTCGATGCCTCCTATGTGTGTGTGTGTGTGTGTGTGTGTGTGTGTGTGTGTGTGTGTGTGTGTGTGTGTGTGTGTGTGTGTTATATGTTTTATAATTTTTTTCTCCGTATTTATGATTTTAATAAAATCCCTTTGACAAAGAATTGTCTGTCTTATTGTGTCATAACAAGTGACCTTTAAAAGACAATAGAAAACAACCCTAAAAGCAACCTTTAAAAATAACAGGCCATAGATCTGATAATTGCTCTTATTATTTTGTTTCCTTAGGTCAGGGTCCAGCTGAAACCCGCAGAGCAGGAAAGAAAACGTCTCTTTTAAAGTTGACTTGTTTGCTTGCTTATTGTTTGCCAATTCCTTCTGCATGTAAACAACAACAATCGATGTTTTTTTTCTTCATAAAATGTGGTAGCTAGGTCAATAATTGTTGCAGGTTCATTGTTGTTGAACTTTATTATAGCAGTTGTGGTGTCATATCTTTATATATGAACATCCCCTAAAGGAAGGTTTTCCTTCCTTCCGTTTAACATTTACACTGCACTCACCAGGACACCAGGGGGCGGTATTTCGCTTCTATTTTTTTCATTTTCATAGAGGATTTTTTTACTATGCAATGCACTAAAACACTGACATAATTACATTGTGTGTGCAGATAAATAATAAAATATATCACGAAAATGTATAATTGTAGAGTTTATGGACATGCGTGTTATATTCTATAAACTTTGAGAAACTTTATTATTTTCTACAAACTTGTACATAATTTGCTAAAAGAAAAACAATCAGTTTAAAAAAGTATATAAATGACATGCTGAATTTGGTTTAATACAGTGAAAATTCAGTACAGTGTCTATATTTCTGTGTGTGTGTGTGTGTGCGTGTGTGAATTGCTTAGGGCAGCGGAAGCTTCTTTTCTCATTTCCACAGAAGCTTCAGTAGATTGCTGGGGGAGACGACGATCTGACCAGAAGAATTGTCATGGGAAATTAGCCTTCAGACAAATCTGATTCTGCTGTCTGCTTTCCTGCACAGCTGACTGGCCGCATGGCGCAGCTCCGTCAGGAGTCCAAAAAAAAAAAAGATATATATTCAACTGTACATGAAAACCTTGCATTGGAAAAGTTATTAAATATAAATCAATTTACATATTTCAAGTTTTCTCCCAAGCTTAATTTCCAATAAAATCAGCTTTATAAATAAAACATTTACACGGTTACTTTGAGTAGAAAAGTCATAAAGACATGCCGCACTGATTCCCTATTTAACTGGATGCCTTATTATTAGAGCCATTTCAGGTCATGGATCATTCTGGAGACTCTCTCAGTGTCCACCTTATACAGGAAGCCTTTACAGTCTCTACCTCATTCAGGAGGCCCTTACAGTGTCCACCTTACACAGGTGGCCCTTACAGTGTCTACTTCATTCAGGAGGCCCTTACTGTGTCCACCTTATACAGGTGGCCCTTACAGTGTCTACCTCATTCAGGAGGCCCTTACAATGTCCACCTTATACAGGAAGTCCTTACAGTTTCTACCTCATTCAAGAGGTTGTTACAGTGTCAACCTTATACAGGAGGCCCTTACAGTGTCTACCTCATTCAGGAGGCCCTTACAATGTCCACCTTATACAGGAAGTCCTTACAGTTTCTACCTCATTCAAGAGGTTGTTACAGTGTCAACCTTATACAGGAGGCCCTTACAGTGTCTACCTCATTCAGGAGGTAGTTACAGTGTTTACCTCATTCAGGAGGCCCTTACAGTGTCCACCTCATACAGGAGGCCCATCAGTTCAGGAGGCCTCATTCAGGAGGCCCTTACAGTGTCTACCTTATACAGGAGGCCCTTACATTGTCTACCTCATTCAGGACGTTGTTACAGTGTCCACCTCATTCAGGCGTCCCATACAATGTCTACCTCATTCAGGAGGCCCTTACAGTGTCCACCTTACACAGGTGGCCCTTACAGTGTCTACCTCATTTAGGAGGTCCTTACAGTGTCTACCTCATTCAGGAGGCCCTTACAGTGTTTACCTCATACAGGAAGTCCTTACAGTGTCTACCTCATTCAGGAGGTCCTTACAGTGTTTACCTTATACAGGAAGTCCTTACAGTGTCTACCTCATTCAGGAGGCCCTTACAGTGTCCACCTCATTCAGGAGGCCCTTACAGTGTCTACCTCATTCAGGAGGCCCTTACAGTGTCCTACCTCATTCAGGCCCTTACAGGCCCATAGGCGGCCCAAATGTCTACCTCATTCAGGAGGCCCTTACAGTGTCTACCTTCATTCAGGAGGCCCTTGCAGTGTCTGCCTTATACA
>JACRUU010000029.1:10710809-10713309 GCA_030449085.1 Kryptopterus vitreolus | reverse complement strand
TCTCTCCGTCATTCCATTTCTTCATCTCTCCATCACATTGTTATTTGATGAAGTAACTTATTACTTTATCCCTCCATCTCTCCTCATCGCAACTCCTTTATCACATACTCACGTCATCCTTTCATCCCTCCGTCCCTTGATCACTCCATCCATCCTTTCATGCTTCTCTCTTGCCCTCCTTTCATCACCCCTGCATGCCTGCACTCCTCCCTTCATCCCTCCATCACATCATGACTTCTTCAACTTATTACTCCTTTCCTTTAGCACGCCATCCCTCCATCACTCTGCCGCACAACACTACCATATTTCCATCCCTGTGCCTTTCCACCCCTTTATCACTTGTTCCTTAATGCCAACATCTTTCCATCCCTACATTCATCATTCAGCACCTACATTCCACCTTCCCTCCATACTCCATCAGTCCATCACTCAACTTCCACATTTTACTTGTTCGATATCGGTTCTCAATATGTTCCATCAATTTAGATGTGAATAAAGATGTGTCTGTATGTGTTTTATGTTTATTAAATTCTTTTTGTGTGTGTAGGTGTAAATGTGTAGTGTGTGACAGGTTATAGTTTACTCTCTTTGTATTCCTGCAGCTGAATATGTAATATACTGTGCTTTTATAGCATACTATAGTATAGTATAAACATATTTATAGTATTTATACTATATTTATAGTATAAATAGTCAAGTATACAATTTTTTAATATATTTAAATATTCTTTATTTGGTCTTTCTTTTATTTAATATTTTCAAATTCTGTTTCTATTTTCTAAATACCTTTTATAGTAAAATTTCTCATCTTTTTTTATATATTTTATATAGCAATAGATGCATCTTTATTTGTTTCTTTTATACCTATTCATATTTATGTTGTATATATTTGATCATTTTCTTGTCCTTGTATTTCATTAGATTATAATCTAAGCATTTTAGATTATTTTTGTTTTGGTTTATTTGAGATTTTTATATTCTAACTCATGATATTTGATTTGTATATTTATTTATTTATATTTATTAGAATCAGTTGAACAGAAATTTTATTTAGTCATTGTCTGTGTGTCTGTGTGTTTGTGTGTGTGTGTGTGTGTGTGTGTGTGTGTGTGTGTGTGTGCATGTGTGTTGGGTGTTCTTCAAGCTCATGACCTTCTCATGTGTTGATACCCTCCTCTTGGGAACAAGGTCATATGTGTGTGTGTGTGTGTGTGTGTGTGTGTGTGTGTATGTTAAGAGACTTTCATTTTGACTGTATCTGTTATATAGTCACTATATTATTATATTATATATCATATATATATTATACAAACACGCACACACATGAAATCTTGTCATCACTTGGGAACCTCTGTGTATGAGTTATAAATAATTGAAAACATAATATTATACTTTACAATCTGAAAATGCTTCAAATCATCTATATCACATTTTATGTGATTTATATTTAATGTACTGAGAGAGAGAGAGAGAGAGAGAGAGAGAGAGAGAGAGAACAGACAGACAGACTGACAGGCAGACAGAGGGTGAATGTGCAATGAAATTGAATTTCCCCCCCCCCCTCTCTCTCTCTCTCTCTCTAGCTCTCTCTCTCTCTCTCTCTCTCTCTCTCTCTCTCTCTTTGTCTCTCTCTCTCTCTCCCCCCCCCCATCTGCTCCTCTCTTTTACTCACTGGCAATTTACTCATCCATCACCATTATCTCCTTCTCCTCTCTTCCTCAATCACCCACCTCCGCCCCACCAATTTACCCCACTGCTACCCCACCCTCAATACACACCCACCTTCTTTTTTTCCGTCCTTCTTTGTTTCTGTCTCTTTCTCTCCCTGATTTTTTTCTCTTCATATCACTGTTCTTCATGGTGGTTGGAAAGCGCTTGGAGTGTGTGTGTGTGTGTGTGTGTGTGTGTGTGTGTGTGTGTGTGTGTGTGTGTGTGTGTGTGTGTGGGCTGTTAATGACAATTAATGATCTCAAGACACATCAACAAATAAAAGCCACCATCTGGCAGTGGGAACAACCCCCCCCCCCAAAAAAAAACCCTTGCTGTTCATAGAGGAAAATAAAAACATCATCAGTACTTTTATTCCAGATATTGAAAAATTAAAAAATTATTTTATTTAGATATTGTATTTATTTTGATATAGTTTCTGTAAAATGGTCATTTATTTATTGGTATGTAATTAATATAAAACCAACAGGAATAATAAATAAAAATGCATTTTGACATTTTGTTGATTACATTTTATAATTATATATAAAATTAAATTCTAATTTATATCATTTTAATCTTGAACAGCAATAACAATCATTTGTTTACGATTCATTTGAATATAATAACACATTTAATCCAATTATAAAAGATGACGGTTTTGCAGAAAAAATGTTTTATTAATACTTTTTTATTAATTACTTAGAAAAATGTTAATAAAAATCATTTTGATCAAATATTTTACAAATTATAAATAAATTATACATTATAAATATTATAAACTTAATTTAAA
>JACRUU010000029.1:10605809-10705809 GCA_030449085.1 Kryptopterus vitreolus | reverse complement strand
AACTAAACACCCACACAACTACACCGCTCAACCTCACACATACAAGCCTGCACTAATAAACAACCACACAACCTCAGAAGTACAAGTTATCTATTTATTGTTGCTATAAACTCTGGTCTCTTAAACATATCAGTAATATCTTTACGTTTGGCTCTAACAACACTCACACTAGAGACTCCTTCAATAAATAAATAACCCTTTCCTATATCACATCAATGTGAACGAGCTGAAATGATTTCTTTAACATAAGCTTGCATTTCATGCTGCTGTTCTAGAAAATTTTGCAACAACAACCAATCAAGCACAATCCAGATTCCTTTAGAGTTCAATAAAGCAATAACATGGTGATGAAAAAAATTTAATTAGTCGCACAAGAAACCATTTGAGTTCTAGATGTTGGTTAGAAATGCAATGCAATTGTTTGTGAGTGATAGAGAAGCAGATTTAATCTCTCTGCAATAGAGAACATGAGCCGCTCACTGGATCTCTCGCTTAGCCGCAGGCAAATCATCAATAGGGTTGGTTTTTGGTTACTCAAAAACAAAATACTAGTTGATATTTAACAACAACAACAAAAGCCACCCTAAAGAAAGCGAATTGTCGTCTGTTCGTTCCAGCGAGGAGAAAATGGACAGGAGACGATTTGTTTCTCTGAGAACCTTTTTTTCCCTAACAAATCTTTTGCTAAGAACCCATTTGCACAAACAAACAGTAGCTGTTGTCTTGTTTTCGCCTTAGTGTAATCACCACTTAACTCGGGGGAGTAGCAGATGAGGCTCACGTGATCAAGACGCGTCCTTGTACCTTTAATTACTGCATCCGAGGACGTGACCAAAGAGCTGCGAAGGAAGTGCAGGTGTAAATCTATGTATAAATTGTATTGGATGACTTTGCATGCAGTAGCGTGAAATTCCTCCCTTCGCTTGAACTTGGAGCGCCAAACCTGTTCCAAGATCGACAATGCCCTGGTGTACAACGTCAGCACCATGAAGATATTGCACTCCAGGCCTCCTTACCTCACCTGAATAAACACAAATCTTCACAAACAGAGTTAACAGAAGGCAAAAAATATGTGAAAACCTGCATAAACAACAAGTGAGGAGAGAAAATGGTGCCAAAGCCCATATATTATAGGATCTAACTAGAGAACAGGTCTTAATACCACACACACACACACACACACACACACACACATACACAGATCATGTGTTTTTATCATCATTCCAGTCCAACTAGTTGTACTAATGTTACTGGAGGAGAATCTGCAGCTCTGTCACGCAGATGGACTGTGTATCCGTCAACAACCTGCATCACATCCGTCAATATGGTCCAGCAGGATTCACCTGGAAATACTTAGTCATGCCCGAAGAAAGAGAGACAGAAAGATAGAGCAAGAGATGTATTTACTGTACATGTTATTTTTAAAGGAACCCAGTAATCCACATAGCAAGAAGCTAATAGACAGAGTGATTCTAACTGTATGTGAATGAATATATTCTTGTTGGGTCTCCGGTGAACATTTAAAGACTCCTCCATGAGAAACGCTCAAACAAGGGCTCTAGTCAAATCAGTGTGGAGATCTAATTATTCCTTTGAGATTCAAGCCCCCCCCCCCTCTAAAAATCCTAAAAACTCAGTTTTCATCACCTTATCTCGCATTCTGCAGCTTCTTCAAGAGTTTTACAAACTCGTTGGAATGTGAACTCGACGCCATTAAACAACAGTGAGGATGTTTTCGGCTCAAAACTCGAATAACTGATCATTTTCTGGCGTCTGTCTAAACCTCACAGGAATTTTATCTTGTTTTATCATAAAGTGGGCAGGGCCAATGCAAGCAGTAAACTCCACCCTCTGCAATTCTGCAACCGTTTAAACTGAGCTGATGGAAAATCAACATGTACAGTGCGTTGCAAAAGTATTCGTACAGCTTAAATATTTCCACAAGTTCCAAGTTAAATGAATTGTATTGGGATTTTATATGATTAGACCAACACAAAGTATAGCATAATGGTAAAGTGGAAGGAAAATAACACACAATGTTAGATTTTTCCTAAATAAATATTTGAGAATTGTGCTGTTTTTCTCTTTGCGCTGATACCCCAAAAGTAAATCAAGTGCAATCAACTGCCTTCAGAAGCCACCTAATTAGCAAGTAGAGTCGACCTGTGTGTACTTAAATCCCAGTATATTTACAGCTGAGAGCTCAGAGGTTTTTTTTTGTGAACATAGTGAACAAACTGCATCATGAAGACTAAAGAAGACACGAGACAGGGCAGGGATAAAGGTGTGGAGATGTTTAAAGCAGGGTTCGGTTATCAAAACATATCCTGAGATTTCATCATCTCACTGAGCTCTGTCCAATCCATCATCTGAAAATGGAAAGAATATGGCACAACTGCTAACCTAACGACATATGATTGTCCACCTAAACTCACAGGCCGGGCAAGGAGAGAAATTATCCAAAAAGCACCCAGAAGCCCCATCTTAACTCTGGAGGAGTTGAATACATATGCATGCCACACTTTTCAGATCAGATTTTCCTTTATAAAAAATCTTTAACATAATATATGGCATTTATATACGTCACAATTATGTGATCGTTTGTGTTAACGTAAAATCCCAATAAAATACATTTCAGTTTGTAGTTATAGCATGACAAAATTATTCAACGGCTATGAATACTTTTACAATGTACCGTATGTTTCTGGACTTAATTTCTGTCAGTGTTCTTAGAACACTGTAACAGCAAAAAAAATTTGGGGGAGCACCTGATCTTATTACTTAAAAAAGGATGGATTTGAAAGCAGTGTTGATTTTCCCCTTTTTTCTACCCATTTAACATAAAGGGTGGAGATGGTGGTATAAAAAAAAGAATTGGTATGGGGTGGCGATGCAAGATTGTTGGTTAAGGGGCTGTGGGATGCTTGGGGTGGTGATACGAGATGGAGATGGACCACGATATTATATTACAATTATATTAAATATATACAACTAAAATGTTACAAGTTACTGAATTCATTGGGATTCGTGTGCATTGGGATTTTGTGCATTTTAAACCAGTTAACGTGTGTGTGTGTGTGTGTGTGTGCGTGTGTGTGTGCGGGTCTTTGATGGTTCTTTATGTAAATGTGTGACGCAGTAAGATTTAGCACTTTGAATATACGTCAGGCTGCACACGAGACTCCGAAACCCGGAAGTCCCGATTTTTTTTTTTTTACACGCCGGTACCGCGCATGCGCGTACAGTGAACGCTGGCGGTCGGTGTGAGGAAGGATGTGTGTGTGTGTGTGTGTGTGTGTGTGTGTGTGTGTGTGTGTGTGTGTGTGTGTGTGTGTGTGCGCGTGTGTAAGACAGGAGGGGGGGGGGTGGAGGCGTGGTCTCTGCTGACATCACGCCCATGGCTTATTTTGCGCCGTGTGTTTTTCTGCGTATCGTTTCCAGAGACTTTGGCTGCGCGCGCGCGCGGACGGACAGATAATCGACGCGCGAAGAATCGCTCGTGTTCGCACCGATATGGATCCTAAACGCACTCCTACTTGCTGATAATCCGCGTCCGAACTCTTAATACATATATATTTCTATTTATATAATTCCGTGGTTTATTATTATTATTATTATTTGCATTAAAATGGAGCTCCCTGCGGCAGGAGAGCAGGTCTTCGCCGTGGAGAGCATCGAGAAGAGACGCATCCGAAAGGTCTGCATTTCTCTTTCATTTTTATTCAGAAAGCTCACGGCTGTCACGTCCGAATAATTCATTATGGAATAAGATTTTTTTTAAATTTCTGCTTTTATCTTCATGCACCTACACAACAATAACAACAACACAACTTTGCATGCATATTTGTGTGATGTGTAATTGATGACATCCTCCTCCACAGGGAAGGTTTGAGTATCTGGTCAAGTGGAGGGGCTGGTCACCGAAGTAAGACGTTCATCTCATTAGACGTTACGCGTTTCTTTTTGCACGTGCGTGTGCGCGTGTCTTAGCGTGTGTGTACGTGTGTGGTTGTGTGTGTGTGTGCGCGCATTACTGTGCCTGTGCCAGAAAGTGAAAGAGTGTGAGAAAGGAAATAATAGAAGGAGGAATATTTTCGCGCGCACACTGCTCACGTGTCCCCTGTGCCATCTTATTTTTAATTAATATACATTTGTTCATTAAAAAGGGAGTGCATTAGACATATTTATTGCATGCATTTGTAAAAAAAATTGCATTTTGTGTCATTGTGTCATTGCAGCAGCACAACGCGTGTATATATATATATATATATATATATATATATATATATATATATATATATATATATATATATATATATATATATATATATTTAACATTTTACTTTTGATAGAAATGGATTTTCCTGCCGCGTCGCAGCGCTAATACTAACACACGCCCCCTCAATCTTTACAAATAGATACAACACGTGGGAACCGGAGGAAAACATCCTCGACCCTCGCCTGCTTGTTGCCTTCCAGCACAGGTGAGTGACGTGTGACAGGTGTTTGTTCACGACTTCCGGGTTGCCAGATCAGAAAGGCGTGAGCTCCACATGTGTGTGTGTGTGTGTGTGTGTGTGTGTGTGAGAGACAGAGGATGGGGAGGAGGCCAGGTTCGGTCAATCTGCGAACCCTAACTCTTATTAAAATATTACTGGTTGTAATTTATCTGGAGTCCCATTTTACACACCCATGAGATAAGATAAGGTTTTAAAATAAAATAGAATACAGTGATACGGAAAAAGAATAGAAAATAAATAAAAATATAACGATGGGTTAAATAACAACACTGGCAGAAAACACTAATAATAGAAATATCTCAAAGCTATTTAAGTCGGAGTAAAGATATATCTACCTGATGAAATTTTTGTTCATCATATTTTCTTCTTTTTTTTGTTGTTGTTGTTAAACTGTAAATTCAATTTCGTTGTTTGTTTGTTTTTTAAATCTCACCCTATCACCTACCACAAGATGGTCTTTCGTCTGGGCACCACTAATGGTTAATACTGCAACTTGTGTTCAATGAATAGACTTTTCATTTATGCTGATATAAAGATTATATTTAGATCGAAAGGTATAAAATTGTACTTTCTTTTTTGCTGGATATGTGTAGAGGTATAATTACTCACCTGGTGTACTTTATAGACCTTGTATATCTGGTAAACCTGATGTACCTGTTATGAATATGCCAGTTACTCCTGGTATACCAGGCATTCATGTTCCAGGTCCATCAGGTACCAGTGGAGTACCTTTTGTACCCAGTATTTGGATCAAATGCTTAATTTACCTCATGAGATACATCAGTGTTGCGGAAGGCTCAATAATGGCTCCTAAATTATTTTTATCCATGCACTCCATCTATTTGCATTTCCGTGGAAACAATAAAAATTGAATCAACATCAGTAACAAGGAAGAATAAAAACAACAAAGCACAAAATTTGTTTTGATTTAACACAGTCAATTTGGCAACAACAGGTTTTTTTCTCCCTTTGTGCCAACTGCTGCTGTCCTTTCCTTTTCTCTCTCTCTTTTCCTTCATCTCTATCTCTGTTCCCTTTTTAACAGTGGTTCTTATGATCAGTTATGCGATTGGCTTATCACTTAATTGATCAACCAATTATGTTGCTTGTACTTGTGGGCACGCCCTGTCCAGTTATGATATAAAACTCATTAAAATATGTGTAATGTCGCAGGTCCCTAGAACCTCCTCTGATTGGCTGAATACGTGATCGCATAAAAAATAAAAATTTTTCTTAAATGTCCAGTTAAAGAACAAAAAATTCCTCATGTCAGGCATTGCAATGTTTGTTCAGCAAATATTATTGCCGTATTTTCTAAGGTATAATAAGCACACGATACTGTTTATTTATTTATATCGCCTGTTCATTTATTTACACTTTGTAATTGAATAAATTCTCTGAGGAACAATGAAAGGAACCTGTAGTATAGCTGATTCTTTTATTCGTGACATCACACAGGTTACATTACATGTGTTACTTGCGTCACATGACCCTAAAGGTGAGAAGGAGCGCTGACCCGTAACGCTTAATATTTACCTTCAGTGTGTGGACGTGAGACGTGTCTGCGTCAAAGTACATCGTTAGCAGCAAAGCACGTATTTTCCACAAACGCTTTCCACACACACACACATTTTAACCTGCGCTGTTAAAAAAAAAAAGTAGTGTTCGTGTGGCTACATACATTACTGTGAGTGTTTACAGAGGAGCATTCTGGGTCGGTAAAGAATAAGTCACAGAGGGAATTTTCAGCTGTGAGCAACCTGCAGAGACCTGCTGAGGTTATGAAGCGTTTCCTACCATCTTCAGGGTTTTTTAGATGATGATGATGATGATAGTATTGATGTGATAATGAAAATGATGATGGTGATACTGATAAAGATGATTTTTTTAGAAGAAGAAGAATAGCTTTTATTTGTTACATATACATTACATCACAGTGAAATGGTTTCTTTCGCATATCCCAGCTTGTTTGGAAGCTGGGGTCAGAGCGCAGGGTCACCCAAGTGGCACATTGGCGATGTTAATGATGAAGATAAAGTGACCTGGTTCCTTAAACAAATACTAGTTGTAGTATAGAACTTTTGTTAGATTTTCAAGCACACACAAGCTCATCATTTATAATTTATATGCGGTTATTATATTACTGAGACAGGCTGACATACTAGTCTAGTCGTCTCAGCCAATCAGAATGCTGTCCATAAATCACAGTCAGGAATTAGATCAGCCGAGTTCTAGAAGGTGATGGATGTTTGGATATGTTGTAGGAGACATTTATTGCAGTTTGGACAAGAAGTGTGTGTTTTGTTTTGTTTTTCACAGGAATTGTGATGGGAAAGAAGCGTTCATTATTTATTAACAAGCAACTAATTAATACATATCATTAAAAGAAATTTAACTGGTGTTTTTTTTACTATAACAAGGTGCAATCCGGAATAATCTGTTTGGAAAAATGTCCCACCAAAGAGTATGGATTTACCTGGGATAATCAATGAAAGAGACTGGAGACACTGTAACCCCTTAAAGAACCTAAAGAACTATGTGAAGATCTTCATTCATCTTCTACCGTTTTATCCGATCTTCCCTCGGGTGGCGGGGAGCCTGTGCCTATCTCAGGCATCAAGGCAGGACACACCCTGTATGGAATGGCAATCCATCGCAGGGAACACACACACTCACATTAATACACTAGGGACAATTTTCCAAAGTGCCAATCAACCTACCGTGCATGTTTTTGGAACCCAGAGAAAAACCAGGAGAACCCAGAGAAAAACCCTGTGAGGCACGGAGAGAACATACAAACTCCACACACACATAGACGCAAACCCCGACCTTGGAGCTGTTAGGCTTCCCACTACGGGAAGATTGCAAACATTATTTTTCTGAGGTAACCTTTATAGAACTCGATTCCACCAAAAAATAACTAGAAACGTTTTAAGGAACCCTTGTAGATACTTATTAAATGTAATGGGAAACTTGTATACCAGATCCTGAGAGAAAATGCAGTTTAATGGGTTCAATCCTTATTGTGGAACTTTCAAAAACGGTTCCTGGGAGCTCTTGAGGAACTTTTTTCTAAGAGAATAGATGTGTGGAAAAAACCTGTTTAAAAATAAAACAGTTCTTAATTGCTTGGATCTTTTCATCCACCGAATCAGGAGCATGGAGATGTTGAATTTGATTAATCCTTTTTTCTCCCTCAGGGAGCGTGAGGAGCAGCTGACTGGTTATCGCAAGAGAGGCCCGAAACCCAAGGACTTTGTTACCCAGGTGAGATTGACCTGTTGACCGGCATCACACACAGTTTCTTGGTATCTGATGTCCACAGCTTTGCAATGCAAATGTTAGGGGAAACAAATCTTAAGGGAAACTCCTCAGCACACCACAAAGCTTTTGTGTTCTTTCACGCTACTGAATTAGTTGGTCAGATGTGGTTGATTATTTCTTCATACCAGCAGCTTTGCATGCATTACATCAATGCAGCTGATCTGATGCGCGATCGTTTCTATGGCAACGGCGAAAGAATTTTACGTTTTTGAAATTTCTTGGTAATATTTGTTGGTAATTTGCTGTTATAATGTAAGCGACAACTTGCTTAAAGGACAAGGTAATCATTAATGGATTAAAAAAAGCATGATGTGGAAAATCTCTGCCTCGTCACACCAAACCATGAAGGCCGTGAAATGTTCTTTAGAGTGTAAACGTGTTCATGTTATTTCAGGTCTCGTCATTTGCCTGGAGATCCAGTGCACTCTCCGCCCTCCACGATGCATCGCAGGACAACAGGATCCGAGCCAATGATCTGATGTCGACAGAACAGTTCCATTCGGACACCAGCAGGCAGGAGCTGTACAAAAACCCGGACCAAGTCTCGCTCAGTGGGAAAAATGAGAAGAAGCCACACCAACAGGCCCAGGACCCAGGTTCAGCCAGGAGCATGGAAGTGAAGACGGATCTGGGTGGTGGAAAGGAAGTGTCGAAGCTCAATAAAGAGAGCGTGAGACATGTGAACGGAGTAAACAGGAAATTGAAAATCGTGGAGAATAAGAACAAAAACGGACGCATCGTCATAGTAATGAGCAAGTACATGGAGAACGGGCAACAGACGGGCGGAGGGGAGAGGCAGAACCAGTCGTCGGAGAGCGGGACCATGTTCACAAACAAAACCATGGAGAAACCCGAATACGGCGATACCGACAACCGAAACACAGAAAACGGCGTCCATAAGCGCAGACACTCGGAACCTTCTGGAGACGGAGTGGATGTGAAAAAGTTCCTGAGCTGCAGGAGCATCAGTGCACCTCACGCAGGCTCAAGTCATGGTCAGAGCAACATCGCAAACCTTAATGGACACCACGACATGAAAGAATCCTCAGAATCGTGCCAGGACGAGCCCATGGATCTGAGCTTCACAGGTTCCAAAAGAATCAGGAACTCTAATACGGGTCCTCAAACAAACATATGTTTGAATCCGACCGAGACTCGTTCTTCTCATTCTCCACCCGAATCGGAACCTTCTCCGAGCTTCACACCTTTTCTTGGGAATATAATAATCACGGATGTCACAGCCAACTGCCTCACTGTGACATTCAAGGAATACATACCTGTCTAAAAACAAAAACAACTAAATGGTGTAATTTTGTACATTTTTATGCATGTAATTAAGTTTTTTTAATTATATGATATAAAAAAACATTATTTTTACACAAAAAATTATTTTGTCAAGGATGCTTTGCTTTTTTAGCACCAATACACACTTTCTCCGTCTCAGTCAATCACAGGACATTATATCATCATGTCACCCACTGGAGACGGAGAGGGGTGGGGCTTAATAGGGGTGGGGCTTTCTTGAAAAGTTGCAAGAATCCCCCCCAGAGTTAGCACATGAATAATTACTGATTATTAAATTCACCTGCTGCTATTTGTGTTGTGAAAATATATTTGATGTAATGTGTAGGGGTGTGTCATATTTTTTAGTCAATACTCGCCATGACACGTCGCATAATAGTAAACATCTTGTAATAAAACACATGATAACATTCAGTCTCACTAGCTGCCAGTAATGTTAAATAATTCAAATAAATATCATATCGAAGAAACACAAAGATAATGGGAGCTTTCCAAAGCAACACCCAAGTGAGACGGGTTGCCAAGTCTGTCATCTTTATACCTCAGCTCAGAGAATGTATCCAGTTAATACGCATACAGTGATTTTATAAAAATAATTCTTAATTCCTTTTTTTTTTTTTTTACACTTTTCTGAACTTTCCTGAACGTTGAGACACTGGGATAATAATGTGACACGGGACTGGCAACCCATCAACGAACGCTTGGGAGGTGAGCTAATATTGAGTTAGGCATGTTTGTTCCGTCCTAATGCACACTGCTTAGTGTCTGAAGACATCACACACACACACACACACACACACACACTAGTTTTGTTATTTTACTTCTTTTTTGTGATTCCTCAAAGAAATGATCAGAAAATGTTTGAAAATTGAGATTGTGTATTGTTGCACCTTGTATGAATTCCCCACAACATCAGTCAAATTTCTGCAAGAAAAAAAACCCTAATTAAAATATTTATCATATATTCTTTTTCCTTTTGTTTTTGCTCTGCTTTATCACATTAAATACATCAAAGGATTGTCGTAAAAAGTTTTAATTTGTTTAATAAAAGATTTTGCCGTATTAAGCTGATGATTACATTCATTAAGGAACATGATCAGTGGTTCGTCATCCGTTCTAATTATTCTGCTCAAATGTCCAAAAACAATTGTGTTGATGTTGTAAATATATTGTTGAATTGTTTTTAAATTATGATTTTTAATTGGGCTGGATCGTTTCTGCTGTTATCTGATTGTTTTTTTTTTGTTTTCCCATTGATATTTATATCATTTTATAAGCACTTATATGTGTGTGAAAGCGAATTAAAATGCTGTCTGAATGTTTTGCATTTATACACCAGCTGTGTTCCAGATCCATGTCTCAGCCATTCAAACCAGCTTGTTATTAATGTGCTAATAGATAATGTGTGTGTGTGTGTGAGAGTGTGTCGTATCATTGTGAACTTTGCACTCTCTCACTGCCCTTTTCTGTCTTTCTGAATCTCCCTCCATATCTCTATTTATCTGTCTTTCTCCTTTTGCTTTGTTTCTCTCTCTTTCGGTTTCTTTCATTTTCTCTGCATTTCTTTCACTACGTCTCTTTTTCTCTTTGTATCTCTCTCTTTCCCTCACTATCTCTGTTTTTTGTTGCTCTCTCTCTCTCTCTCTCTCTTGGATGAAGAGATTGTGATTGTTTAGCTCTGCAGCTCAGTGAAACAGGAATTCTGTAATAAAGCTCATGCTGTGATGGTGTTGCTGCTGCTCTCCTGCTCATACTACAGAAAACCAATAAACAACCTTTTTTTACCTACACAAGCAGGAAAGCGTTTATTCACTACTTGGGTTTGTTAACAGTCAAAAACAAATATTTTATGGCCTTCAGGAAAATTATGAACGAATATCTTTTAAAGCATTATCATTCTCGAGTGTTTCTGTTACACGTTTGTATTCTTTAGGTCGCTTAGCCGTACAACAAAGGGTCAGAAATAATTCTGCTCCGGGTCAGCGACAGTTCTGCTCCCCGCACCACAATCACGCCTTCAAGTTTTATCAGAAGTGTCGTAATTACAAGACATGCCTACACATTATAATTATAACTTAGGAATTTTTTATTTATTAGGCGTTAAAACTATATTGTTACTATATATATACTGAATTGCTCTGCTAGAATTGTAGGGACAGTATATTGGTATGGGCAAATCAAACAGCATTTCCTTCTGCATTTAATTACTATTACTAAAAAATTCTGTATAAAGAAAATTTTATTGTATTCACAAACATATGTGCAGCCCAGTAAGAAAGAACCGCAATTACTTTCGTAGGCGGCAGGAGCGAAATTGCTTACAGAGCATCCACATGATCATTGTGTTAAAAAGAAGAATTTCTGCAGAATTGCAAATAAATGGAAAGTCTTCAAATGATAACATTTGATGGTAACATTTCAGTAGGAACGTTTGGTTTTGGTTCCTTAATATATTTCACATGTCTGAGCTATAGTGGTGAAGGCTATGTTGTAGTAGATGTACAATATTTTGGGCATCATTCCTTTCATAATGATAAAAATGCCCAAACAAGACAACATATCACCCTTAGGACACTTTTACTCTCACAGAGTGAAGCATGGTGGTGGAGGTTGAGCCAAGGATAGAAGACACATGGACTGCTGGAAAATCACATCCATTTTAACACAAAGAGCTGAAGTCTTTCTGCTGGAAGGCTGAAGAAGCCAACGAACAAATCCAAGCATGTAGTCTTCTCATCATTTGATAGGTAATATGGGTTTGGTGGTAATATTATAAAATGCTGGATTTCTATTGGGGTTCAGAAAGCTTCACCACCAAGATCTTGTAGTAGGACAACAATCCCGATTTGCTTTCTCTAACTTTATCTGAAGCTCAGGACTTGAACAATTTGTTTGTTCTTTTTATATTTTGCGTGCCCAGCTTTTTTTGAAAAAGTAAGAAACAGACAAACAAGCAAAAACAATACTGCACCATTAATGCTTTTAAAAAATTAAAGGAAAAATGTTTTAGTGCACAGTATATACTGTGTGAGGAAAACAATGTTTTAATAGGTTTAATATGGTTTAATAATGCATTAAGAAAGACAGAAAGAAAATAAACAAACAAACAAACAAATAAATAAAGGCCTAGACTATTAAAGCACGTAGACTGAATATTTTGTTCTGTGATTTATCACTTTATAACATGAAAGAAAAAAATCATGTATTTGAGTTCCTCACACGAAATTTGCAAATGATGTAAATGAAATCATTAACAGAGGGTAAAAAACACACGTGCTTCCCAATGAGGCACCCGTTAACAACCCAGTGCCATGTTAATATCCCTGAGGTAATCCAAGGTAAACTCGTTTGCATGATTCCAGATGGTTTAGTTGGTGTTTCGTTGTATTTTGTATTTTTTTAATGAATATTTTACACGTTTCTCTGGGACAGCGGCGTGCCAGTGATTATTTGTTTAATCCTGCATCTGCCATCATGGAAATCTAATATAATTGAAATAAGACGTATAAACACAAAAGCAAGTGAACTTATGTTTGATTTAAATTACCACAATGAATCATCCTACCAGGGTTTACAGAGGAGACGAGCGAGCGCGCGCACACACACACACACACACACACACACACACACACTTTCTCTCTCTCCATACTCTACGACGATCACAATGAACACGTAAATATAATGAAAATTCCACTCAAGTTCTCCCAAGTCACAGCTTTTCACACAAGTGTTTACAGATTTTAGGTGTAAATAAACGGCACGTGTGCTTTTCCATTCAGCTCGAGCGCAATAATAATTCAAGTACACAGGCTTTGGTTCCCGTTAAAATTACGGGTTCCATTTTATGGATGTTTCTTTTTTGGATTTGGAACAGAATTTGCATCACCGAGGAACTACTTGGGTTTATCCACTTACCTGATGTTAAAAAAAGCATTTTTTTAAGAGAGATTTTTAAAAGCGCATGCTCAAGATTCTAAATTAATTATGTCTAAATTAATTACCTTAAAACAGCTCGTGAAACGCATCATATGCAGTCTGTTTGAATGTCTTTCATTTTCATGGGGGAAAAAAACAAGAACCACAAACACTTCGAATGAGGGTTAAAAAAAACCCTCTTCCTGTTGCATGTTGGTTTGTGACATTAAAACAGGACGACAGAACGGAAGCCATTTTATATCTCACCCGAAACCGCACAGTTCTCGCTATGAGTGTGTGGGTGTGTGTGTGTGTGTGTGTGGGTGTGTGTGTGTGTGTGTGTGTGTGTGTGTGAGAGTGTGAGAGAGAGAGAGAGAGAGAGAGAGAGAGCGAGAGAGAGAGAGAGAGAGAGAGAGAAGTGTTCGGATGGGAGCGCGAATAGTTTCGAGAGCTTCGGCTCATTTCTGAGGAGGAATCGATGTTTCGGAGGGGATCTGGGTCCGGAGGTTTGAGTTTTGAGGTTTGACTCAACAAATACACACTTCAACATGACACACCATAAAGGAATAAAAGAATCGAATGCCCTCTTCGTTTTTTTTTATCACACAAATCATCTCGTCATGAAACCCTGAAGCAGGTGTTGGTGTAATTGCTATAATTAGACTAATGAGTTCATACCTGGGAGATAATTAATCAGAGAGACCGACGTGAGGGGGAAGGAGGGGAAAGGGGTGGAGAAAGGAGAAGCTTGGGCTTTACACACACTACAGGGACACACCATAAAGTAAATTTCTGCCCTCTTCGTTTTTTTTTATCACACAAATCATCTCGCTCAAGCAGGTTTGGTGTATTCTATAATTAGACTAATGAGTTCATACTGGGAGATAATTATCAGCGTGACTTGGGCTTTACACACGGGAGTTTTCTATTGCTCATATTCCGCCTTAAATAGTTAATTTAATACTTTCACCCCCATACCCTCATAGAAAAGACATTGAGCATTTCCTTGACATTTCACCTGTGATACAATGATACAATTAAATGAACTTTTTAGTCTGTAATGGTACTGTTTATGGTATATCTCGGTTATCTCTATCGTTATCTCTATCTATCTATCTATCTATCTATCTATCTATCTATCTATCTAATTTAAGATATGCACACTTAGTGGGAGGAATGTGTTATATTAATAATCATATATCTATTAAGTTTACATTTGTAATGAATGTGGGACATGTTTATTTTTTTCAGGTGGTTTATTTTGTCTCTTTTAAAAAATAGAATATATAATATAAGAGAGATTTTAATTACCAGTATCAATCATTTCAATCATTCATGATTGAAAACGTCCACTACGTTGTTGACGCGAGTGTAAATTCGGAACTGTGGATTTTATTGTAAAGGAAACAGAGCCGAATATTCAGTCAGCCAATTTATATAATTAATATTATATTTACTTTATTATAAGGGTCACTTTCTCCGCCAAGTAATTGCATCTTCGTATAATATATCTATATATATATATATATATATATATATATATATATATATATATATATATATATATATATATATATATCAGAGATCTCTGAAATTTTACTGTACTGTAAACTAGATTTAATCCCAATATCTGATATTGGACCCAACCCAAATGCTCGAAACAAGTCCACATCCACCCTAAGAAGAGTAATTATAACACGCTTTCTGCTGTAGCGCTCGCTTCCGGAAAAATTTTGCTGTTGTGCTACGAGCGCGCCTCTGTGCACGGAAACCGCTATCGAATCAGCTTCTTCCAGCTCGGACTCCGCCGCCCGTCCAAATCACAGCTGTCCACCAAGCTCACCTCATACGTCACTTTATCCTATTTAATTATAATTTTAGTTTTTTCCTTTTATAACTAACCAAATTAACCCGAGTGCTTTATTGAATTATTGACAAATAATAATGAATAATAAAACTTATATTAATAATTAGATTTTATATTAAATGATTTCATATTATTATTTTGAATAAATGGCCATTAAGAGGTTTCGAGCATTCCATAAGATTTTTACAATTTGTTAAATATTAATAAATATTTGTATTATTTTACTATTTATGCAGATTCACTGTTTTCATTTTCTACTTTGTAAATACACCAATAATAAATAATAATAATAATAATAATAATAATAATAAATAATAACACACAACAACAACAACAATAATAACAAAATAGATTATTATTATTATTAATAATAATAATAATAATAATAATAATAATAATAATAATTATTTATTATTATTATTATTATTATTATCATTATTATGTATTGCTACTATATTAGCCTAAATAATAGTAATTATTTTTATGAACATTACTGAGATTTTTAAATATTTAATTCTTCGTATATTAACACAGAAGCGCCATGAAAGTTACAAAGCGGGTGAATATTAAAATTATTTAGTTCATGCGCACCTAAGGATTGAGGTAATACACAAACGTCTTGCTTTATTTATCTATATATTCATTCATTCATGTATCAGCAGTGTAAATCGGTGTCAGTGTCTAATGGTTCGAACATTTATTGTTTGTATTGTTGCATGAAAATCTAATGTTATTGTGTGAACAAGAGGTAAAAATGACTTCTTTAAAATATATATTCTTCCCTGAGTCAGTTTTAAGAATCCAGAAATAAGCCCTTTATAAGACTCGCATTTGTTTTGAAAACAAATCATTTATCTATAATATTTAACTTTTTATTATTTTTATTTATTTATAAGAGTAATCCAGCTGCTCTGATCACATCTTAGATTTCCTTCCAAATCAGTTAATTTGCATTCCGCGTTAAATATGAACTTTGTAAAGAAATACAATAAACGTTTTACTGTTTAGATCATTATTTATGCTTATATACCAGTAATCTTGAAGTAGGTTTATGAATATATATCTATAAAGAATTCTACTCGATTAATTCCAATGGATAATTAAAATACGAATACAAATAATGCATACTTTAAAAAAATAAAGGTAAGTGGGATTTCTGGGATCTAAACCCCGTTATTTTTTGCGCAATCTGCGTCATTTCCAAACACCTAACTTATATCAAGACGTCTATGACTTTGTTGCCTCTTTGCCATTTTTGAGTAAATTGGCGAAGTTATTTTATTACCATTATAAATGATAAACTGTTGCTATATATATATAATATATATTATTTATATTTATACAAGTGTTTTCCGATACGTGCCAGTACAGCGACACGTGCGACAAGTTGGAGCTGAGTAGTAGGAAAGGAAATGCATCTTTACAATATATATATATATATATATATATATATATATATATATATTATAGCACATATCTAGACCTTTCGGTTCTGCATGTGTGTTGTAACACGCGCAGCCTGGAGAGATGCAATGTAAATCCCCCAAAAGCAAAACAGAGTTCAATCACAGCTTGTTTTATACCTGAAACTAGTTGGATTTATTTGCAAAGCAACAAAGAAAATACATAGATCAAACAAAGAATTCCATTAAGTTTAATTCTGATATATTTTGCATAGCAATTTTAACAAGGGACGTTGTCCCTTAGCAGCTATGAAGAGGTTAAGAGCTTGGAATGATTGTTGCTTGTTGTCTGTTGCGAATGAAAGTTTATTTCCTATAGGTTTGTCCGTTATATGTTTATTCTTAAAGCAAAGCAAAACCTCCTGAGATGAAATTCGCAGTTTGAATCTGATGCTGATTAAATCTTTAGGGCAAAAACTTGGATGTACACCGTTCAATATTCTACAGGATCAAGGGAAAAATCGCATACATGCATTTTAATTTTTAATCTTATTAAATATACCTAAAGCACCCTGATTTCTAGGCCAATAATCATTAACTGTTTCTATGAAATCAAATAAAAAAAAACATAGCAGTCCTATTCGTTTTTCAAATAAAGAACATTTCCATCCCTTTCTTCTAATGGAAGGTTTTGCAAACACTCTGTGGTTTCCCTTTGTACTTTGGTGAATATTTTATATTATGTGCAGTATTTATGATGAGACAATGGTTCTTTTCCTGCAGACACACCAGAAAAAGAACTGATCAGGCCCTTCAGGGAAACAGATATGGTCATTGTATATATTAATATCACTGTATTGTATACTATTGCATTCCTAGCGCCCATATATATTTTTTTTAGTTCTGTCACCTTTATAGTGTGTGTTCGAGAAGGAGCGTGTGTTCTGCTGAGATTACTGTCATAATAAGAGCTGAAATCTTTTGCTTAAATGTTTTATTCGTGACCATTAAAACTGGGCTTGTTATTAATCTTAGTGTTCACGCGTCCTGGGCGTGAATATAAACAGCAATTCTGCATTTTCTCCCTTTCTTCTGCTTCTTTACTGAGGAACGTCTGGGAGCGTAGCAACAGCAGAACCAATGACTCGCCTTTAAAATGGTTCCGCCTGAACGTGATGACGTCTCTCTCTCTCTCTCCTCTCCTCTTCTCTCCTCCTCTCTCTCTCCTCGACGTCTCTCTCTCTCTCTCTCTCTCTCCCATCTCTCTCTCTCTCTCTCTCCTCTCTCTCTCTCTCTCTCTCTCTCTCTCTCTCTCTCTCTCTCTCTCTCTCTCTCTCTCTCTCTCTCTCTCTCTCTCTCTCTCTCTCTCTCTCTCTCTCTCTCTCTCATGGACGATTATTATGGGCTGTCTGGAATTCGCCGCGACAAGAGCTGCTCGATTTCAGAGTCGACTCCGATTCGACTCCAGTCGAGTCATTTCAAAAAACCGACTCCATTTTCTTTCGTGGTGATTGAATGAAATAAATACAGTTCAGCTTGTTATAGTTAAGGTTTTAAAGACAGCCTCTAGACCCACAAAGATCCTTTTCGCATTCCTCCATAAGGAAGCTTATCAACCAGCATTTAAGCTCCCCCCCCCAAACATTTCCTCTAAAAAGATCATGATAAAAAATGGACATCCTTTTAGTGTCATCAGTCAATCTCTTGTAATCTATACTGGTGCCATCAGGTTCCTGATTCTGGATGTGATATTTGTTTGTTGAGCAGCTTTCAAGGTTCACAGTGTGGCAAGTCAATGTTTAGCCAGATGAGCGCTGCAAAACCCTATAATACAAATGTCCTCGTCCCTTTGTTGTCTGAGCGAATTGACCTTTTTGTTAAACAAACTTTAGGTTTGATCATGACTTACTCCGGATGAGCTTGTGTAGGTTTCTTCTGGGTTCTCTGGTTTCCTCTCCCCTTCCAAAAACCAACCTGTAGGTGGATTAGCTAATAAATGTGAGAGCTTAATCCTTAATCCACTAAATCCTAAATCCACTACAACACCGACCAGAACAGGGCTGAAGAAAATGTAGATAGATAGATTTCAACAATATACAGTTCAGTATACAGGACCAAAGTGCTATTGATATAGATAGATAGACAGATAGATAGATAGATAGATAGATAGATAGATAGATAGATAGATAGATAGATAGATAGATAGATAGATAGATAGATAGATAGATAGATAGATAGATAGATAGATAGATAGATAGATAGATAGATAGATAGATAGATAGATAGATAGATATGGATAAATGGATGCTTGAATTAGCTGATTGATCCATGGATTGATATTTTCTTATAAAAATGAAACTGAAATAAGTAAAACAGAAGTAAGAAACAGATGCAATGTGGAGGCGTGATATGTACATGTAAGTGCAGAAGTGGTTAAAGACACCCCGTATATTAAAGCAGTGTCATTTGCAGCGTTCAGGTGTAAACACCTTGTGTGTGTTCCGCATCAGTCCGCAAGCGACTCTCGGTTCCTAACGCCTGGGTTCGTGGAATCGGTTCTTTTTGGCGTCGGTTTGCCCGAAAGACACACACACACACAGAGAGAAGGCAGAAGACAGACTCGGCTAAAGCTAACGGTGAGGGGGGAAAACATGGAGCTGTCTGCAGTGGGTGAGCGGGTCTTCGCGGCCGAATCCATTATCAAGCGGCGGATCAGAAGAGTGCGTGGTGCATTTTCGGTTCGAATGTAACATTGTTATTGCAATGATTTCCCTCTATGCATGCGTGAACGTGTTATTGGCGTTACAGCTGATACCGACACCAATACTGCTGCTGCTGCTGCAGGCTTGGAGCTAACCTAACATAACACGTTTTTCTTCGTTTCTTGCATGTGTGATGGCGCAGGGTCGGATAGAGTATCTGGTCAAATGGAAAGGTTGGTCGCAGAAGTGAGTATTTAACATCCGACATGGCGATCTGCGTGTGTGTGTGTGTGTGTGTGTGTGTGTGTGGTGCGGGGTTTGTTTTATGATGATGTTTTTTAAGATGCCGACGATGGCTGGCTGTCAAACCAGAACCAGCTCGAGCGTGCATGCAAACACGCCTACACACACACACACACACACACACACACACACACACACACACACACACACACACACACGTTTCACCACACGTTTCATCACGCAAATTCAAAAAAACACATGTCGATGCCTTTTACAGGTACAGCACCTGGGAACCTGAAGAGAACATTCTCGACTCTCGTCTCTTTGCCGCTTTTGAGGAAAGGTAAACTGAGCGCTGGAACTAAAGCAGTGCCACGACAATTAGACGCACTGGTTCGTTTGCTTGCTTCCACTTCACTGGTTCTCCAATGGACATGGCTCTTATGTTTTTTTCTCCGTCCAGGGAGCGCGAACGAGAGCTGTTTGGGCCCAAGAAGCGAGGACCGAAACTGAAGACCTTCCTAATGAAGGTACCGAAAACGAGGGATTGCACATGGCCAATGTTTATCGTATACTGCATTGTTGTTAAGAAATACGAAAAAGGAAACTCTTGATGTGCATCTTTAGTGTAGATTTGACCTGAAACCATTTACAGATACATTAAAGGTACAACATTCCAGTTTGATACCTTTTTGTCTGGTCAAAGTTTAATGCTTGCTGCTGTGCTTTTATTTTTTTGCTTTGTTTTTTTTTTTTTAACAATGGATAAAAATCTTTTCTTTTCTTCAAAACAAGGCCTACATTGTCAAAAATGTATGATGAAATAGTATTGATTTAATATTAATATACATTTCCAGGTAAAATATATTAAAGTGTACCAAAGCAGATCAAAGCAGTTTAGGGCTCTTTGTCTTAAAAAAATAAATGTAAATATATAAGCAGTGCTGGGGTGCAAGTTACATGTAAAGACGTTATGTGATTTCATTATAAAATAAAAGTAACAATTCGTTAGTTACTGAGAAAAAATGTGTAATTAAATTACAGTTACTTTCAAAAATGTTAAAAATTTAAAATCCCAAAGAGCCCAACCCATCACCCCCTTCTGATATTGCCTCAGGATGTCATTTTCATCAAGTGCCACCTTGTGGACGAATGAAAGTAATCAAATGTAATCAGTTACTTTACTTTTATAAAGTAATTAAAATGTTACACTACTTATTACATTTTGAATAGGGCCATTTGTAATCTATTACATTTCCAAAGTAACCTTCCCAACACTGTATATAAGCAGAAATTGCATTTCTGTCTCTCTCTAGGCTCAGGCTAAAGCCAAAGCGAGGTCCTACGAGTTCCGTGGTGAATCTTCGCGCAGCATTCGCATTAACTACTCAAACTCCGAGCCTCATGTGACGCCGAGGGCCAGGGAGGGGCTCCGCAGCATCGTCCCCACCATCTTTCCTCCAAGCACTGTGAATCGGGGTGAAAGCGTCCGACCCGGCAACCAGGAACCGATCCGAGATCATCGCCCCCTCCTGGTCCAGAGATCTGATTCAGATAGGACAGGCCACATGCCGAAAAAACGGGGTCGCAAACCCAAACTGTTCCGAGAGGGCTACACGAGCATGCTCCATCCAGAAACGAGCAAGATGGACGAGTCGATGTCGGGCATCCCGTCCAAAATGGCACGCCTCGAGCTAGGCGAGGATGACGAGGACGCTCTGAGCATCAGGTCTCAAAAGCGACAGAACCCTCTCCTCTTTCCTCACCGGACAATGGAATGGACCAAAACGGGCGAGGACTGCAGGACTCTAGAGCGCTCCACCAGTCATTTTCACCGCAAATACTTGAAGCATCTCAGACATCATGGTACATTCAAACACGGAGACGCCTCTGCCTTTAAGCATCATCGCCAGCACCATCTTCACCATCATCATCTGCACCACCACCATCATCACCCGCCTTCACTTATTGCTAAGATTCCCATGGCACGGATCCTCGGGGAACCAGAGGAGGAGGGTGAACGGGAGGAGGATGAAGACACGTGGAAACCTTGCTTCAGCAGGATGGAGAAGGTCACGATCACGGATGTGACATCAAACTTTTTAACTGTCACCATCAAAGAGAGCAACACGGACAAAGGCTTCTTTAAAGACAAGAGATGATTGCTTTCCTGTTACATGCAGAGCCGTCATCAGCTACACGTCTCTACACTCATGTCGTAATATTCCACGTGAGCGGTATCTTTACCATGAACATCGACGTTAGAAAATTAGTTCCCCCAGTTCATGATCTTCTAAAGACATACCTTTCTCCAAAAGAGGAATAATGTCATGAATCGTAGTATTATTTAATAAATACTAATAATATCGTGGACGTGCTCATTCAACAAACATTTACAATCAAGATGTCAGGTTACTTTGAAGGTTGGAGAGACAGAAGAATCATTTCTGACTCCCCCCCCGAAAAAAAAAACCTACCTGTTAATTCCGGATGAAGATGAAGATTACATCATTACCACATCATTATACTGTATATGAAATCACTCATTCAGCACCAAAAGATCACAAACGATTCATTTTCACTCTCAGAAATAGATCAGCTTTGAGTTTGAAGTTGTGTAGAAGTTTGAAGTTGTCGCAGTCACAAAGTCTTTCATTCTACAGGATGGATATTAACTTGTGAACATTTTACTCCATAAAACACTTACACCCTGAACCATGAAGGCAGGTTTGATCAAGGAGACGTTTGCATGCACTAGACAGAGGTTCAGCTCTGGGCAGATCCATGTTCGGGATTGTAAATGTGTGTATGTTCGGCTCCCAGAGCCCTTTTCTTGTATTAAAAAAAAAGAAATTTTTTAAAATCACAAATCATATACTGAACTAAATATATATATATAACACAAATAATGTGTGGATTTTGGTGTCTTGGAAATGAAATTAAAATGAATTTTATTTAGAATGCTCAGTAATGCAAGGCATTTAACTTCTAGATATTTCTTTTTTTCCCTTCTTTTAAATCTTCTGCCTGTTTAATTTAGTTGAAATGTTCTTTAGTTCTGTAGGTGTTCAGGGCTTCTATCCACATGATCACCTGACGAAGTCTCAACAATACAAAAAAAACAAAAAAACATTTTACCAGAATGAGATGTTTCAACAGAGCAATTGCGTACGAGAGTTCTCAAGTTATACAATAACATTTTAACAATTATTTGCTTACACGTGTGAGAAGGAAGGAGAGAGAGCACGCTTTGTTTGAGAACTACTGTGAGTTGAACCTTTGCAAACAAAAAAAAAACAAGCAAAAAAAAAACCCCGATACGCATTTGTTTGCATTAGTGCGTAAAATAGCATCATGGATCATTGTAAGTTTATTATTAATTATTTTCAGTTATTTATTATTTTAATTATATATATATATATATATATATATATAGAGAGATATCTATATATATGAGAGAGAGAGAGAGAGAGAGAGTGTGGGAGAGAGAGGAGAGAGAGAGGAGAGAGAGAGATAGAGAGAGAGAGAGAGAGAGATGTAGCACAATCACGCGTTCGTGTTTTTATTTATTTATTTATTTATTTATTTAATTTATTTTAGCTAATTTTGCATACGCCTAACATATTATTCATGAATTAATATTCTAATTTTTGTGTTATTATTTATTGCCTAATGTCTATACAAACGGGTTATTTTTCTTTTAATCATCTTTAATAAAGTATTAATATCAGATATTTGTGACAGCTGTAAAGCTTCTGTAAAAAGTCAATAAACCTCCTGAACATATAGCCGGTAAAAGAAAAAAGAAAAAACTGATCGACTGCAAAGAACATGACGTTGTCTTCATAAAAACAATGTCATGCAGACACCCTTCATATTAATAATCCAGGTGAAAAAAAACCAGGAGAAAAATAAACGCTTTAAGCACGACCTCACGTTCCGTTATAACGGCGCGTGGTGTATTATAATATTAAATAGTCCATGATTAAAAATGCGGGGTCTTTCCGCACATTCTCATAAGGATCCAGTGAGCAAACAATCGCTATATGGATCCGAATGTCTTTAAGGTATTAGTGGGATAACGAAGGGAGCAGAAATGAAAAGACGCGGGGTGAAATACAAAGCGGATGTTTATTACAGGAAAAGCCGAAAAGCAGGATCGTCTCTAAATTCATCCATCTACTAAAAATAATAATAATAAAAAAGCCTGGATTTGAGTTAATATTCTCCTGCACTCAATCCAGTGTGGCATGTGAAATTATAAGGTTATTGTTCGCTCTATTTTTACTATAGAAGCTAAAAGTTGACATTAGTCGTAATGCCTCTTGTTTCTTGTTTGTCTTCGTCGTTAAGGTTCAGCGTCATCTTCACCCTCAGCATCTTCTTCGTTCGGCTGAGGGAAATGGGCGTTCATTAATTACAAATAAAAGAAAGACAATTCTGTGACACAAGTCTGAACAGTGAAGGCTAAAGATAATGCAAAATCTCAGAATTTATATCAGAAAGCTTTGCATAAACTGCGATTTATTTTCAAATGCCTCCACGAGGAAATCAAACGAGGAACCTCGCGTGACTGTGTGATAAGATAATATCACCCAGTAATAAAATAATGAAGGATTGCGCATAATTTTGATCTATCTGGCTTTAAATGTTCTTCCGTGACATGAGCAGCGGTAGGGGGCAGCAGTGAGGCAGGAGTGACGCACCCGCGCTTAATTCACATTGAATGAATTGAGTGGCATTTTAATGCACAGCTCATAACGAAGTTTTCCATTTAAATCGTAGATCTGCAAAGGCACACACACACACACACACACACACACACACACACACACACACACACACACACACACACACACACACACACACGTTAAATAACACATCTGGATGCTCTATTTCCCAACTCTACTGTATCGATTTCAGGTTTCTGGCATTCATAGGTAAGTCAAAATTGAAGAAACTCTCAATCGAAACAATTGATTGTGTTGTTTTGTGTACCTTGTTGGGATGTAGGCCGGTTAGACAGGGTATCCATAGTTACGGTCACAGCGAGGAGCGCAGTGAGGATTAAACAAGTTCTCTATATTTGTCTCACGAGCTCTAAGCTCCAGCTGCTGCATATGCAACATGTGTTCCTAAAGAGACAGAGAGAAGGAGAGGAGATATAAATACACCACGTGGTCAAATATTTTGTAGACTGTACGACTGTGCTCTTTTTTTTTTTTTTTTTTTTTACAAATTTAGTCTCCATTTGCTTCATATAATTTGCCCTACATTCACAATCATTCAGCCATAAGGGTGTGTGTTAGTGAAGTGAGGTACTGATTCAGATCAGGAGGTTCCAGTAGCGTGTAGTTGGGACTCTCATACCCTCATGGGCTCGTCAGGATAACCCGGCTTCTGTCTCTTACTGCGGAGAAGCTGCTTCGCGAAGCTTTCCTTCACCAATGGGTTTGCATCTGGAGGAGATGAGATAGTCGAGTTTTCATGTCAATAAACCATAATAAATCTTATTCTTTGTCACTTTCCCAATGATGTCCGCGGTGTAGTGTTGATTCAATCCACTAGGTGGCAGTGTGCAAGTGCCTGCAATCAATCATTAATTAACTCGGATCCACTCCCACGCTATCCACAAGACTTTAAAGTTTTACAAGACGGTAAGCCCCGCCCACCAAAATCTCTCTGTATTCTGTTATGCTTTTTTGTTTCTCTCTCTCTCTCTTTCTCTCTCTCTCGCTCTCACTTTCACCAAACACAAAGTGCTCATTCATCCTGTCTAGTCCCCTGGGAGCCCCTCGTGACCCGTCCCTCGAACCTGGAGGCTCTGCACAGGCAAAAACAGCCACGTTGCAAACACTTTCACACCTTCACACACATATATGCACATGCACACTGCACACCACACACACACACACACACACACACACACACACACACACACACACACACACACACACACACACATATATATATATATTTGCTACACTATAAAGCTCTGCAAAATCCTGAGCAAGATCACAAAGGGAGGATTTTATATTTAACCTCATCTGAGGTTAAATATATGCAGAGAAACATGCAGAGAAACAGAACATAAATATTTGTGCTGAATTATTGGCATATTTGTTTAATTTGCTATTTCATACACAGGGAAAACATGATCAAAACCTTATTTACTGAACAAATAACAGAATAACCCACATGCCTTAAAAAGCATTTATTTACATATGCAAAAATTAATGCTTTTTTAAATGTATTTTTCAAAGCACAAATAAATACATTTAGATTTAGGAATGATGGAGAGCTTTATTACAGTGACTTTATAGTCAATTACAGTTTTAAAATTATCCATGTTTTCCTGCAGTTATTTTTCACCAAAACGATTTAGGAAGAAGAAAAAAACCACAGTGTACATGTATTAAAGTCACAGACCTGTGCAGAAGGTCAATAAGACCAGGCAGAGGAGAAATGCGAATGCCTTCATGTTCAGATCCTGTTTCAGCAGCACTGCTCACAAAAATCACAGACGTTCTCCTTCTTTCTGTCTTTTTTGTGAGGGGGAGGATACCAGATGTGCAGAAACGTCACATGTCCAAATATTATGGCATTTTTACAGCATTCCACCTTTAAGTTCTGGATCCTGATTGGTCAGAAGTGATCCGAATGATTAATTCTCTAAAACGGCTTTTCTATTATATTTATATTCATTTTAATATTAAGGCCCTTGTTCTGACAACGCTGTGATTTAATGTAAAAGTTCCAGAGGCATCAATCCTGTCCGTTTCTTCGTTCTGGATCTGAGTAATTCATTCTTGACCTCTGTATAGAGTTCTCATCTATTGTTAACCACTCATTGTATCTGAGGATGTTCTCCACATGAACACCGTGAAGATCCATAAGGTGCATGTAGAGGGTTACTTTCAAGAACTATGAAAATGGATTTGGGCTGTAACAAATATAAACATTCTGCTTCACTGATTTTGGTGTGCAAGCAGTTTGAAAAGTTTTGATGGTAATGATGAGAAGGATGATCCGCTGTGACCCCTAATGGGAACAGAGAAAAGAAGAACAAGAAGAGTATTTGGAGGAATGTACTGTACATGAATGTGTCCATGTTGGTAGATAAAAAAAAAAAAAATACATATAGTGTGCGTGTGTGTGTGTGTGTGTCTTTCTCGCACACCCCAGTGACCACTATTTCTATATGCAAATCATTTTGGAAGAGGGTTAGACCTTCACCACTGGCTGCATGCCTTTACACCTCTGTGACTTCCAACATAATAATAATAATAATAATAATAATAATGCTTAATTTTAGTAATTTTAATAATAGTAAATTTTTCGATTACACTATACTAAAATCTGGATAATACTACCACTATTAGGAGATTAATTCCTGCCTTAATTTTATATGTAAACTACAAACAAATATGTTTGTTCAAAGCCTTTATTTACGCTATCAAGTCCATCTAACAGTCAGTATTCCTTTATGTTACATTCAGAAAAAAGTTATATATTAATTGGCAAATATATATATATATATATATATATATATATATATATATATATATATATATATATATATATATAATTGTTAAAAATAATTCCTGCCTTTAGCTTTTATAATGAAACACGCATGCTTTTGTTCATTCATTTAAGAAAAAAAACTTATTTATTATGGCCGTGTACTGGTGGTTTAATCCTTTGCACGTCTACATTTCCTTTCTGAAGTCTGCACTGCATTTAGGGAACGAGGTTCGATTTGAGAGACGCCCACAAAGTGCGTCATTGCTTCCGGTTCCGTGCTTTGATGAGGAGGAAGTGAGCCCCGGTTATCGCAGAGGTTTCTTCTCAAAATACTGTTTGAGGAAAAATCACACAAGGAAGCGTTTGCGATGGGACTGAGCGTGCAGTGGGGAGGCGCTGCTTCCGCGCGTGTTACTCGGTGAGAGAAGCCTCGGGGTGTAAATGTACGCCTTGTGTCCTTTAAACGGTGTGACGTCAGTTTGATTGGAAGCCAGCCCCTGTAGCGCGCGCTCTGCAGGCGCAGTCCTTTTAAAGTAAATAAACCAAAACTAAGCCCAGAATGGACGTGGCTGATCTCGTGGCGCATGAGGAACACGCGTGGATTCCGCTGCTGCTGTGTACGTGTCTAGCGGTTCTGGTCTCTGTGCTAATCGCCCTGCGGTGCGGCGCGAGGCGCTCAGCGCGCGCAGTGCGGCTCAGGGACCTGTCACGCGCGAGCCGGCACAGCTGGCGCTACACGGACCTGTTCGGTAAGCCGACCTACTGTTGCGCGTGCGAGCTGCCCGTGCTGCACGGCGCGTTTTGCGGCTGCTGCGGCGTGTGCGCCCACGAGGAGTGCGCGCGGGGCGTCGAGCGCGCTCTGGCCTGCAAGGAAGTCGCCGCACCGGCGCGCGACGACGGCGCTTTCGGTCACCGGTGGGTGCGCGGCAACGTGCCGCTCGCGAGCTACTGCGCCATGTGCGAGCAGCAGTGCGGCACGCAGCCCAAACTCTGCGACTACAGGTGAGTCGGACGCGCTGGGATGCGATTTTCAAGCGCAAATATTACTGTTAATTTCGCTAGGGGGCAGTAAAATCTCTACATTAGCCTCATGCAATACATATAACTATTTTGTGCGTCAACACAGAAACATCATACAGATAGAAATATATATATATATATATATATATATATATATATATTTTTTTTTTCTTGTGTGTGTGTGTGAGTAGGTGTGCGTGGTGCCAAAAGACGGTTCACGACGACTGCAAGTTGTCTCTCGGCGAAGACGAGTTCTGCGATCTGGGCGAGTTCCGTTCCATCATCATTCCGCCATCGTACCTGTTCCAGCTGAACAAACTAAAGCGCAGACACCCGGATGAGTACTGCAAGGTGAATCCCTGCCCCCTGTACATGATGTTATAGATGGCATTAGAGATATATCATGTGTGTGTGTTTAGCTTGCAGAAGTGTATGGAAGTGGGTGGAGACCCCTGCTGGTGCTTGCTAACACACGCAGTGGAAACAACATGGGTGAAGAACTGCTTGGGGAGTTTCGGACGCTGCTCAACCCAGTGCAGGTATCTCAGTCTCAGTCACGTCACCTGAAGATGCATTTAAATGGTGTATTCTGATTGGTCAGAAAGTGTTGGTAATTTATCTAGAGCGTTTGTTCTAATTAGAGATTGTTTCAGCTTATTTAGTGTGTGTGTTGCAGGTGTTTGATCTGTCTGAAATTGCTCCTGCAAAAGCACTGCAGTTATGCACTCTGTTGCCCCCTGGATGTGTACGTGTGCTGGTGTGTGGGGGAGATGGAACAGTGGGCTGGGTCCTGGATGCCATTGATGTCATGAAACAGAAGGTACAAAAAATACACACATATATTCAAAACTAAACCTAGAACATTCACAAACTGGTGCTGGGCCACGCCCCTTCTGCCACAATAACCCTTAGATGAAATGCATTTTTATTGTTCGGTGTGTAGGCTATTAAGCTCATAGTAATAATTTATTACATCATTGTAGAAATGTTTTTCTTAGTGGGGCACGGTGAATAATTGTTAGCATGTTTGCCTCACACCTCCAGGTTCATGGTTCGATTCCCGCCTCTGCCATGTGTGTGTGAAGTTTGCATGTTCTCCCCGTGCCTCAGGGTTTTTTTCTCCGGGTTCTCGGGTTCCCCCGGTCCAAAAACATGCACGGTAGGTTGATTGGCACCTTGGAAAATTGTCCCATGTGTGTGTGCCCTGCGAAGGGTTGGCATTCCATCCAGAGTATGTCCTGGCTTAATGCCTGAGATAGGCACAGGCTCCTCGTGACATAAGGGAAGATCGGATATAGCGGTAGAAGATGAATGAATAAGCTACTTATTCATTTATTAATTTTGAATTCATTATTATTTTAATTCCTGAGTATCTGGAGCTGAAAAACTCTTTTGGAACACCTGCACCATGCATGAGGGAGTGTTTAAACATCGCCTTCTTAATCTTCTGTCTGTCTCGCGTCAGGGTCAGGATCAGTTCATCCCCCAAGTGACCGTCCTCCCTCTGGGGACGGGGAATGACCTGTCCAACTCTCTGGGCTGGGGTTCGGGTTACGCTGGGGAAATCACGATCGAGCAGGTGATCAGGAACATCCTCGAGGCTGAAGTGGTGAAGATGGACAGGTCAGTCTGCACAGAGTTTATGTGGAATGGAATATAATAATAAGATTATAATAATTATCTGTGTTATAACATTCCCAATTCAGATGGAAAGTTCAGGTCGTCTCCAAAGGAAACTACTTCCGCAAACCAAAGGTCTGAGCGCCTTCCCAGTACACATCTCCATGACTGAGTATATTTTCATGACTGTATATCTCTATGTTCTCCGTAGGTTTTGTCCATGAATAATTATTTCTCAGTTGGTCCGGATGCTCTGATGGCGCTGAATTTCCACACACACAGAGAAAAGACGCCATCCTTCTTCTCCAGCCGCATCATCAACAAGGTCTTGGCTGCAAAATATAATAGAATAAATTATAATGGTTGCGATCAAAAAGTAAAATGTATACACGTGCTGTTTTATCTTGTCTTGTCTCACAGGCAGTGTATTTTCTCTATGGAACCAAAGACTGCCTGGTGCAAGAGTGTAAGGATTTGGACAAAAGGATCGAGGTGATGGTTTCAAAGTTTTCAACAACAAGAAAATACATTTCACTTTCACACAGACCCTAAAACAAGTGTGAAGGACTGAACATGGTGTCCACTAGATGGCGCATCGAAGCATGAAAGGCGTTCATCTAATTTCCAAGGCAACTTTATATAATGATTAAGTTTTATGTTGTGATTGGTCTCAAATTGAAAGTCTGGCATTTTCCATTTAAAAATACTGACAGGAAAAGTATGCATGTAGTATGCGTGTTTACAAGCGATTAATTATTGTAGTCACATGATTGTTTGCATGAAATTCTGGTTCAGAACTAAGCAAATTTGCAAAGAGCCAAGTAGAAGCCAAATCTACGCCATCAGCACCACTGTAAACTTGTGATTTCTTGATGTGGTGGTCTTGAATTAACATGTATCTGTGTGTGAGACAGTTGGAGCTAGATGGAGAGCATGTACCTTTGCCCAGTCTGGAAGGCATCATCGTGTGTAACATCGGGTACTGGGGCGGAGGGTGCCGGCTGTGGGATGGAATGGGCGACGAACCATGTCCTCCAACACGGTCAGTCCATAACGAGCCTAATGAGCCACACTTTTCCTGGATCATTTCGATATATGAGGCTGTTCATTCTGACAATTTTTAGATGAAAATATGATTTGGTGATTGATTGTACAACAGTGGTTCTCAAACTGGTGGCCACCAGATGGCGTTAGACGGGCTACAGTGAAATTCTAGAATTCAGTTTTGGAAATTAATGAAAAAAATGCAGGATTGTCAGTCTATATAAACTATGTGTATTAAAAAGTGAAAAAATAAGAAATAACGTTTTTAAGTAAAATTGTAAGTCTGAGGATGTTTTGCATCATGGGTTTTGTTTGGAGAGCCCGACAGGATTCACCCAACACAAGAGGGCCTAGTGCGGGAAAAGTTTGAGAACCACTTTATCCGATCTTCTCGGGTCACGGGGAGCCTGTGCCTATCTCAGGCGTCTATGGGCATTAAGGCAGGATACACCCTGGATGGAATGCCAACCCATCGCAGGGCACACACACTCACATTCACACACACTAGGGACAATTTTCCAAGGTGCCAATCAACCTACCGTGCATGTTTTTGGACCGGGAGGAAACCGGAGAACCCGGAGAAAAACCTCCTTGAGGCACGGGGAGAACATGCAAACTCCACACACACATGACCGAGACGGGAATCGAACCCGGATCCTGGCGGTGTGAGGCGAATGTGCTAACCACTACGCCACCGTGCCTCGCCCACTAATATACAGTGTATTTATAATTATTCAAACGAAGACGTGTTTATCTTGGCATCTACGGACTACTTAATGTGGATAAAGTCAGAATGTTCGCATACAGCTTAGTAAACATCCTGTAAAAACTGCCTCAGTCTCCTGTAAGCACTGGAGTACCTGCTAGCACCCAGTAAACATGCCAACCATCTGACTAGCATGTTTGCATTGTTTGTGTTTGTGTGTGTTTCAGGCTGGATGATGGGATGTTGGAGGTGGTCGGGGTATTTGGATCGTTCCATTGTGCTCAGATCCAGGTCAAACTCGCCAACCCTGTCCGACTGGGCCAGGCACACACAGTGAGGGTGAGGAACGTGTGTGTGTGTGTGTGTGTGTAAGAATAACTTTCAAAAATCTCAAGATATCTTCAGATTTAATTAGCAAATATTCTGCGAGTATATCCACTTGATCCTGTGTAACTAATCATCAGTTCTACAATAATTATAACAAAATCTTTATAAATGTTTTATTCTTTTCCTTTTATATTATGTTGTAATTTGTCGTTTTTGCTATTATTAGACTGTTGGACTGATTCGAATAAGTTTTATACAATACAAATAATGGCAAAAGTGTTAAGTATGTAAAAATATTTTTATTATATTATTCAGATGTTTTATTTACGTTGATAATACTGTATGTCTGGAATAAATAAGTGAAATATAATACATATCTAAATAATTACTTAATGAAGTAATGCTTGTGAATTTAAAACATCTGAGGTCAAATGAGTTACTTTGTCTGTATTTAAAGCGGCAGATTGCAGTGGTAAATATTTAATAAATATTTGGATAAAAGAACATTTACAGACCTGAAATGAGTTCCTCGATTAGCTGGACCAGAATCCGTCACCCTTGTAATAATTTTTCCCCTGCACTGTCAGCTTTAAAAGGTTGTGTTTTGTCAGTGCACCCTGGCAGACAGCAGAGGGCGCTAAATATATTGCACAGCGCCACTTTAATGTCTCGCAACTTGGAATCGATTTCAGGGTCAGGTGATCGAAATATCACACTTTGTGGTATTGCGCTTGTTTATTACTATGTTATTATATATGTTTATTGTTTGTGTTTGTGTCTTGTAGCTGGTCCTAAAGAGCTCATGCATGCCGATGCAGGTAGATGGAGAGCCGTGGGCACAGGGCCCGTGCACAATCACCATCACGCATAAAACTCAGGCACTCATGCTGTACCACAGCAGCGAGCAAACTGACGATGATGACGATGAGTCCAGCGCCTCGGACACCGAAGAGACTTCAGGAAAGAGAATTCACACTGCGAACTCGGATCCTCAGTAAAGCCTCGTGTCCTAGATGCTTATCGGAGATCTATTCTTTCTTTTTTCTTTTATTTTTGCTAATATAGGAGAGTGTCATTTACAGACCTGCCAACCAACAATCGCAATTTTTACTGCAAAGTACACTAGCATTACTTATACTACGTGCTAGGCTTAAGGATAGCCTGTTACCCTAAATGCTACTCTGTTAGACACATGATGAATTTTAGGCTAGCTGGTTGAATATGCTAATTTAGCATACTAGCAAGCTAGTTTGTGGGTAAACATGATGTCACATGATCATTTTTGCAAGCTAGCCTTTCACAAACGTTTATTTAAATTCTACTTTGTCAGTCACATGATCGCTTTTTCACTGTTGATGAATTTGCTAATTTTAGTATACTAGCCTGTTTATTAGCAAGCTAGTTTTTGGTAACATGCAAGGTTACCTAACTGCTAGTTTCACAAACGCAATGATTTTAAACCTAGCATGTTTACTTGCTAGCTTGTTAGCTAACTCCTTACAATAGCTAGCACACGCTAGTATGTTTATGATGCGCTAATTTCTAAATTAGCCTGGTTTACTAGCATGCTAGTGTAAAGCAGAAGCTGCTTGTATACAGTTTTTGTATCATTTCCCGCCCTTGGTCGGCAGGTCTGCGCCGAGCTCCCCGCTACATTGTTAGCGATTATTACATGCACTGATCCTTGTGGGTAAAAATCTCGCTGTAGGAGGGATTTGTTTCAGCTTTGCGAGCCGTTTTGTGCAATAAGAGCTACGCTTCACCACAGACACGTTGCTCATCACACAGTTATTCGATATTTTATACACGCCAGTGTATACCAGTCTTACTGGTGTCACATGACCCTCACCCTTTTTATGTTCTTTTTCCCGTTTTTTTTTTTTTTTTTTTTTGGTCCTGAGATTTGGTTTCTTGTTCTTTTTACAGTCTGATGAATGTAGAGGTTTGTTATGCCGCAATAAATGTTACATTTTTAGTGATGTGTACTCCTGTATCCGAATCAAAAATGTACATTATTAATGAATATTAATCAGCTGTTTATTTGTGAATAATTAATTCTGAATCGTGTCCGCCATGTTTGAGATGTTGCGCTCCTTTGAGGGTGATGTTCATGTTCCGCGGTTGCCGTGTTGGCGGTGGTTTACTGTAAATCTGTGAAGTCGCAGGACCAAAAAAAATTTCCTTGCTTACATTGTTCTTAGTTTTTGTTTTTTCATTTAATGTTTCAATACACTGATCTGACGATTTATTGCATTTTTAATATGAACTTATGTACTAGAGGTGTGTACATGAGGGTTTTTTGTTTATTTGTGAGCGCTTGCAGTATTTTCTAGCGTATTTTATTTTCACAATATATAATATATATTAGATATAAATCCTTTATATTATACACCAAGCAGTCATTTAAACTAGTTTTTTATTCAGTCAGAGAACCTTTACTTTAGTGTTTTATTGTGACACTTATGGGTGTGGCCTGTTCAATACACTGTATACCTTCTAAAGCTAATTAGTTTAACACAAGTTGAATTATTAAACTGAAAATCTAGTCCTAGGTCCTTTGCAAAAAATTAATCTAGATTCGATTTGCCTAATTTTAGAAGCTATGTGCAATCATCAGACCCACCAAAAACTCCAAGAGTCTTTCTGTTGATTATTTTTTATTTCAATGAAATGAAACCACCTTGTCTTAATAGGTTAAAGAAGATTTCAGATGAAATGGCACTTTTCTAATCGTACCTGTGTATGTTTGGGTGCGGTTTGGGGATTTTTGTGATAACGTACACACCTCAATTCTCCATTCAATTTACATTTCATCAAACTGTCTCAGTAATGGCGAGGTGATGAAAGAGTAACCGAATAATTGTATTTTATTAAATATCTATTTTTTTGTAGTATTATCACTGAAACACTAGCGTGAGATGTCATGGATTATGATTGAGTATTATTGGCTGTATCGAGATTGCAGATTTCCATTGTTATTTATTATGTCTATTGTTTTATATTCATTTGGACCGAAACTGACGAAACCACAAAATATTTCACTGTTACTTGTACGTTGCTTTTATTTAATTCTGATCGCGGTCATGTGTTTCGAAGGGTCGTCATCTTGCCAAAGTTTTGTATCGCTGTTATTAATATTACATTTCATCATGAGAGAAATTCTGAATGTGAACTAAGGAAATAAAGGATACATGTCTGAGTGAACAGGATTTACCCCATGTCATTTCTGATTATTTTTGATAACTATACCAGGCCAAAATATATTGTACTATGGTATAAAGTGCTACATACTTTAGTAACCAAATTTGCTAGTCCTCCTTAACAACTTATGTGAATTTGTTAATGACCTGAAACGTCACATTTTCTTAACACAGAAATTGTAAAAGGGTTATAGCATGTATTTTTTATTTTATTTTTTTTAGCAAGCTTGACCTCTCTACACTTCACAGGGTTATACTATGGAATAAGTGTACCTATAAGACAGGGGTGTCACTCATTTTCACCGCAGGCCACATCAGCATTATGGTTGGTTATAAACATTGTTGGGGAGTAACTAGTTACATGGTGTTACATAATTTAATGACAAAATAAAAGTAACAGTAATCTGTTACAGTTAGTGCAAAAAACATTTAATTAAATGACAATTTCTTCTAGATTCTAGATTACAAATCCCAAAGACCACCGCGTCCGGTCCGGTCCGGTCCGGTCCCCCATCCCCCCAAGACAATTTGACTCTGAAGCAGCTCAGATACGAAAATATATCCCTCTTTTTCCGAAAGCATTAAAAAGGTAATCAAACGTAATCAGTTACTCTACTTTTATAAAGTAATTGAAAAGTCACTACTTATTACATTTTGAATAGGTCATTTGTAATCTGAAATCTATTACATTTCCAAAGTAACCTTCCCAACACTGGTTATAACTATACTACATATTTTTCTCTCAGTTTATTTCTCTTTTCCATCTAAAAGTATTTCATTCGCATTCGCAGTCTCCATGCACTCCATCACTATTCCCCCCATCTGTAACGGGCTTGTTGTGTGCATCAACTTTTCTTATTTTTAAGAATGCCGTTGTTTTTCCATTCACAGAACGTATTCATCTGCGCATGCTCTCTGCTGTGTTTACTGCATGCGCACCTGCACGTGCGAGCGCAGTGACAGTGAATAGAGTAACTGTAGTAGTGGTTCCTGGTGCTGTAAGAACCAAACACCTCTACTGACCTTCGTGTGCGTGACATAAATTAGATTTGTGAACAGATAATCTGCCTCCTACCTGTCTTGAAAGCGTCCATCTTTCGTTTGTCCATTTTTGGGCGAGGGGCGGATTCGGTTTGTCCCAGGTGAACGGTAACGTGAATGCTAATGAGTGTTGAGAGAAAGGTAGGGGGCGCTTGGAGGTCACGTCCGATGCGCCTACACACTAACAATGCATTCTGGGATTTGTAGTGTTAACGGTGTATGCGCAATATACTGGCGGGCCAGCTTTAATACATATTTGATATGATTTGAATTTTGAAGATATTTCTTAACTCATCACACACACACACACACACACACACACACACACACACACACACACACACACACACACACATCTATTCTTTACACAACTGATCATTTCATAAACCTTCCAGTTCAGCTCATGTTAGAGAAGGAAACCTTGACAATGTGAATTAAAATAAATATTTTCCATGCTAAGATTTATTTGATCGCATTATTATTTTACTTACAGTCAAATAAGCATGTATGTTTTTAAACAATAACCAAAACATACAAGGACAATCTCACGGGCCAAAAATAATTACGATTTGACCAGCGGGCCTAAATTTAACACTTGTATAAGCTGCATTCATTGGTTTTATTGAGTTTTTTTTTTGTTTTGTTTTACGGTAAATGTAGTAAAGGTGCGCTCAATGGCGTTCTTAACGAGCAAAAATAAAGAGGCACCCTTGAAACTCCCTGTGTCTCTTTTTTTGTATGTCAAAGGGCAGCTACATGCACCCATGTGTTACTCTTGACCTCCCTAATGTACATTTGGTTAAGATCCTCATCAAAAGATCTTGGAGGTCAAGTGTAACACACGGGTGTACTTAATTTTGTTGTACCTCCATTTAGAACAGAGATGCAGCATAGAGTAGTACAGTACATTATACTGTAATCTAGCATCTAATGTAAACTAAATGTAGTACAGAGAACATTTTTCGCCCCAAAAATGAGGACAAACCGAACATTTTTGGATGTTACAAAAAATTCTCTGTTCATAGATCTTCACCAAACTGTAAATACTTTACTGTAACCCACAACAAAAGTACACGTTTTATTAATTAATTTCACAAAGCAGACAAAGTATCTAGAGTCGTGTTTAATTACATTTATTATAGTACAGTACAGGCAGTGTGTTCTGGATCTGTGGATCACTTAAGCCAGAAAAACAACAACAACAACAACAGAGGAATAATGCTTCAAAGAAACATATCCAACAATGGACCAGAACATTCATGCAATATTAACCCACTGCACATAAATTAATCAGAAAGCAGAGACAATATGATAAGAATATATAATGATTAAACCATCACCAGAATGGAGTGAAGTTAAACTATGATGGCATGGAAACTCAATTTACTTTTCCGTTAAATGACAAGTGCAAGAATCACCAAGTCCCATATTCATTAATCAGCTCATTATCACAGTTCAGATTCTGATCAGCATCAGTAGAAGAGATGCTTTTAGGTCCAGGTTTTTCTTATTGTGAATATGTATGGAACTAGGGAGGTTGTGAATTAGTGGTCAAAGGTAGAAGGTTGAAATCCCAGCACGACCAAGATGCCACTATTAGGCCCATGAGCAAGGCTGTTAACCCTGAATTGTAAATCGCTCAGGATGGGGGGTGGATGGGGTACCAAATGCCATCTGGATCAATCTGAAAGTTTCAAGCCAAGTGGACCCGTGTGACTCTTTGACCTTGAGTGAACACAGTGTGAATTTGGTGAAGGTCTGAGAACATCACATTGATCACAATATTCTATTTTCAGGATTAAAAGCCTGACATTCTCAGATCTTTACTAAATTACAAACTATAAGTTAGGGCAGGAAAGGTGTAACTCAGGGGTGCACTTAGTTTCGTCCTGCCCCCTTAAAAAAAACCTAACCATGGTAGAACTATAATGTAATATTAACAAACACAATGCCCAGGAATTAACCCACGAAATAGACACACTATGCAATATTTATATTACGATTAAACCTCAGCGGCACCGAGTAAACTGTGAGAACCGCACGATCCACCAAAACCCCATTTTCATTTATCAGCTGTAGCTCTTTGCATTGGATCAGTTTCAGCAAACAAGATGCTTTTTCTCTGATCTGAGATCAGTCCTCCGTTTCCTCATATTACAGGAATATGTTTGGAGCTGAATCAGGATCAGAGGTTTAAAAAAAAAAAAGCAACAGCTTGCTTGTTTTTTGCAGCTCCCACGTCATTGACTGTCCTAAACGGAATTATCAGCCATGTCAGACTGGAGCGCTTGGTCAGACCCAGGTGTGTATATGGGTGAAATCCATACCATCACCACCCAGCTCATAAAGGCCACCTTGAATAATCATCCATTTTATAAAACAGACAATCAAACCTCTGAATCTCAAGTCAGATAGAAGTCTGAACATGCCTGAAAGTGCACGTAAAGATCTCTTCATCCACGATGGATCACTTGTGATCCCATATCAGCTGCGTGTTATTGTGGTATCACGTGGAACAGAGTATCGCCCTGCGTTCCAGTCTTTAAGATAATGGCACAATAACACAAGGCAAAAACAATGTTCTCATATCGTGACCATATTCACACTCCAAATCAGAGATTTCGCTTGTTAAAAGTGAGTTGGAACAGTGACAGGTGATCTAAAACACCGTTCCCTCTCTTTCTAACTGTCCAATCAGGATCCATATAATTAGAACCAAACTTGGATATACATTTATGGGTTTTGGGTTATTATTATTATTATTATTATATGTACTAAACATCAGCCTATTTGCAGGCACCTCTTACACTCAAAGAAGTAACATGTGGACCGCATTTTCACATTAACTTTCACACTGAAGAAGCAAAACGGTGACTCATTTGGACATGTGAAAACACAGATTTCAATATCATCGAACTGGTTGAGCTGTGGACTTCGCCCTGCTCTGAACCATCGACATTAAAACCTGTTTGTGATGTGGACGGCGAAGCATCCGAGCGAACCCTCACTGAACAAACAAGAGCTGATTATGTGCTGATAAAGAACAAACAGGAATAAATATTGCTACGAACCAGCAGCTTGAAATATAATCTCCTCAGAAGAGCGATGCGCAAACTTCCTGGATAATGAAAGCTCTGGATTCGCATTATTTACCTCACGTTCCCACAAGTTGGTGAAAAGACACTCAAATCTTTTCGCCACGACGCATTCCTGATGTCTATACAGCTCCCGTAACGATATGATACATCGATACGAGATGATGATCTGATATGTGATGGCTTTGCTCCCAGATTAGCAACGGATGCTAGTAGATTAGCAAAGGATGCTAACAATACAAAGCTTCATCAGACCCAATAAGGATACTAGCTACCTGGTCCACGATGCACAACATAAGAGAGTGTATTTAGGAGGACAAAATGAAAGGAGATTATCTTCAATGTTCGTAAGTAAACAGGAACCGTTGTGTAGAATGCAGTGTGGCTAGGAAACGATCCTGCTCCGTGCTACAGAACCCGGTGCGAATAAAATGATTAACGTGTTAAAGCTTAAACCTGCTGGGTTTATAATCAATAAAACCAGCAGTAAAATCCAATAATCACCACAAACACTGATTGCAAGCAGTCAGACTGCTAATATTTTAAATAAGCAGAATGATCAATTACAGAAGCAATTTTAGCGTACGCCTCGTGATAATCTCAACACAAGACTCGTACACAATGAATTTTACAACTTGCAGAGAGTAATGGACGAGCCACTGGAGAAGATCCAGAACGCCGGGTACACAAGCTCGACGAAAGGAAAGACGAAGGTGTGGAAGGGGTACGCTCGGTCCTTCACGTCGTAGAAGGTGGCAGTGCTGTTGTCGCAGTCGAGCAGGACGCCGACACGGCTCGGGTTCGGGTTAGCCAGCACCGTCTCGCTGCTGTTGTGCCACGCGGAGAGCTTGACGTTAAACCACTCAACGCACCAAGACTGAGCGTTACGCCCCAGGCGGCTGGACGGACCTTTGCGATCGATGGACGCGTACGCCAGACCCAAGCCACAGAAGTTACTGCTGCTCATCTTTACCTCCCAGTAATAGCGGCCGCGAGAAAAGCCCTGGTGGCACAGCACCTGTGAAGAAGATGAAGTGATGAAAGAATGCATGGTAGGGACGGACATTTCGCATGATAGCGGTGACGCCGCTGTGCGATACCTGCGAGCACACGGTAAATCGAGGCGGGATGTCGGCGTATGAAGACGGCTCGTCCGATACGGATGCTTTAGTGAGGTTCTCAGTGAGCGACACTCGTTTATGTGCAGTGTTGATGTCAAAAGTGAGCATGGTGGCATCTGGAGTAACACATACAAACACACACACACACAGACATGTTTAAATGACACACATCTGTACAGGTTGACCAGACAAGATTCAAACTTGAGTGAGTTGTTTAGTTATGAGTCACTTACACTTCAGTAGTTCACTTCTTGTAGCAATGCTGATGGTTCCTGGATTCACTTCAGCTAGAACAGAGAAGAAAAAGAATCTCAGGGTTTTTTTTTACCGGATATGACCTGAGAACTGGATATATTCATCGTTTTTTTTCATACCTGGAACAAAGGTTTTTTTATTCATATTATCCAGGAATTCCATGCTCCGGGACATCGCAGAGTTCATTCCTTTCCCTGGACCTTTTTTACCTCCTACATCAAACAAGCACATGTACATGTCTTTTTCATGGGTTCAATACTCATCATTCAATCAATCAATCAATCAATAATCCAATAAAACAAGGAATTAATAAATGAACAAAATCAACCAACTAATCAATCAATAAGAGTGGCAATTCATCAAACAATGGACGAATCAATCAACCTACTCACACTCACGCTTTACTAGATTAATCAAATCAATCCATTTTTCCTCATTTTTCTTTTTTATTCAATTGTTCTTTCTGATTTTTTCCCCCACTCATCTTTTCCTTCTTTTTTTCTTTCATTGATTCCATTCCTTCTACAATTCCCTAAGGGATTCCCTGGGTGCCACCTTCATCCTCAATCATTCAATAATCAGATTTCTTCCCTTATTTCCTTCTGTTCCTCTTTTATGCTTTCCATTCTTTCATTCTGTTCGTTGTCTTTCATGCTTTGAATGTGAAATTTATTATTAAGATTAAATACAATCCTCCCCCTCTAATAGAGATTAACAGCAGGAACATATTCGGTAAGATGTATTCTTTGGATCAACAATTAAGAACTTATTGCCATTTTGGACTCTGAAACGTTTTTCAGTGACAGACATGTCCGCCAGGGGGCGCTGCTACAAATCACAGCTTGAATAAACAAGAATCTGCTCATACTTACGTTCTCCTTTGTGATCTTTTTGGTTTTTCTGATCTCTTTGATCTCTGTGATCTTTGCGATCGCTGTGATCTTTGCGATCATAGTGATCTTTGGGATTTTTGTGCTGTTTGTGATCTTGGTTCTCTTTTATTTCGCCTTTAAAACAGGACACAATAATTCTGCATTTTAAAATAATAAAAAAAAATTTTGAGTGCATGTGAACAAGTTTTCCTCCATTTCTTACTGGTCAGAGGTTTCCTTCTCGCTCCTCCAGGACCAGGTCTGGGCTGAGATCCAAAGTTCAGGTTTCCGAAACCTTCACCTTGAGAAAAACAAACAATATAATGATCAGAAACGTGGGATTTTTCCTGCACGCTGGTGTTCGGTGTTTTTGCTATATTTTTAATTGTCTATTATAATTGTTGTTATTGACTGTACCAGGTTCCTTCGAAGTCTGGAAACTACCCTGAGCTCCAGCAGCACCTGAAACACAAGAACCACAAAATTTCAGTTGTGCAACTCTAGGCAAGTAGATCTAGAAAGAGACTGATTTGCATTTGATTTGACCCAGACAGTGAAATCATCAGGATCGGGTTAGTCTCAGCCACCAGCTTTAACATCCTATTTTGACACATCTTACCTTGAACAGCAACCTGATTTGCCAAATCTGCAAGGCATTTCGGTATCAGAGCCGCATACACACTTTAATTACAGAACAATATGAATACACGCACACACACATACACACACACCTGGTCTGAGAAGTGAAATCCGGTTCTCCACAGGCTCATGAAGGATTTTATTAACCTGCTCTCTAAGGGCGACAATGCTGGAGTGGTACGCGATGAGCCGCTTGGAGTCCAGGTTGATCCGTGGGGAGTAGGGGTCAAAGTTCACCACTGAAGGCATCTCCACGGACGCCTACGGCAAACAGGAGCAATCATAATACAGGGATGTATCTTCATTCATTCATTCATTTAAATTATTACACACTGATGGCAAAAACTGGAATTTAGTAGATATTAATTTGTCTAATAGATAATGGGTTATTAATTAAACCTTAATGAGACCTGAATTGGTCACTAAGTTAGTAATCACTAACAGGTCCATCACTGGTAATTAATTGTTCCACAACAATTACTGATCAATTTCTTATTAACCCTCACCTGCTGATTATCCCCTGCTCATAACCACGTGTCAGATTTTCCCAGAATTCCCCCCTTGTGGGTGTTCCCAGTTGCTCACCTGTAAGAAAGCCTGAGACTGGGAATTGGCCAGCAGGTTGTTGATCTCAGCTCTGGTGGAGCTCATCTTATCGATGTTCTGGTTGAACTTCTTCATGAGAGTGCTGAGTTTGCTGGTGCCAGTGTCCAAATCTTTATCCAGGGCGTCAATGGCTTCTTTCTCGTCTTTCAGTAGCATTTCACGGATCTGCTGATACTCGGCCTCCAGGATGCGCTTTCTCTCCACTGCCATTTCCTGCAGAGATCAGAAATCACATGAGACACCGACCGAACTGGACACATGTCCTGCTCGGGACGCCTCTTATGACGCTTTATGAATTGTATAAGATGGCAATAAGATCTCCGCCTCATTTTTTTGCCGTTACTCTTACTACAAAAATAAATAAAATAAATAAAAAATAAATAAATTTTTTAAATATTTATTTAAAAAAATCGAGCCTGGCATTATTGTAGCTTTGAATAATTGTATCTTTTTAAACATCAATATTACACTAATGATAACAACAAATTTTTTTTTAATTACATGGCAGGATGAGATATTATTCATTCATCTTCTACCGCTATATCCGATCTTCCCTCGGGTCACGGGGAGCCTGTGCCTATCTCAGGCGTCTATGGGCATTAAGGCAGGATACACCCTGGATGGAATGCCAACCCATCGCAGGGAACACACACACACACACTCACAATCACACATGCATTCATACACTAGGGACAATTTTCCAAGGTGCCAATCAACCTACCGTGCATGTTTTTAGACCGGGAGGAAACCGGATAACCCGGAGAAAAAACCCCTGAGGCACGGGGAGAACATGCAAACTCCACACACACATGGCCAAGACGGGAATCAAACCCGGATCCTGGTGGTGTGCGGCGAACGTGCAAACCACTACGCCACTGTGCCCCCACAAATATTATATACATATTATTATTCCTGTTAAGGAAACCTTTTTTTTTTAAATGGGAAAGCTGAGATGTGATATACAGGAAATGAGAATATCGGGATTATAGGACATTATTTAAAGTCTCTTTAAAGTTTCCTGTAATGCTGTTCTGTTAATGCACTACACAGTTTGATGCAGTTTTCTTAAATAACTACTACATCAAACGATCGAGATGTCAATTCAATTTATTTTTATTTGTAGAGCGTAGTGAAGTAATATTTATCGAGCTAAAAGTTGCTCTTAGTTACTATTGCTAGGCAGTGATTGTGTGAGGAAATTCCAGGAGTCTTGAGCGACCTGTTTCTTGCGTGTTGTTGTTGAGCTGCGCTTCCATAATCCACGTCTCAGCCACACTGTACAGTGCATTGCAAAAGTATTTATACCCCTTGAATAATTCCACATTTTGTCACCTTATAACGCCAAACTTAAACTAAATGTATTTTGTTGGGATTTTATGTAATAAACCAACACAAAATATTGTGAAGTGCAAGAAATATATCATGGGTTATAATTCTTGCCCGTTCTTCTTTACAAAACAGCTCCAGTTGAATCAGATTGGATGGAAAATGTCTGGGAACAGCAATTTTCGAGTCTTGCCAAAGATTCTCTATAAGATTTATGCCAGGACATTCTAACACGTGAATAAGCTTCGATTTAAACCATTCCATTGTGGCGCATTGTTCTTGTCAGTTTATGTCTTGGTAGGTTAGCAGTTGTGCCATACTCTTTCCCATTTTAGACAGTCCTCCGTGAGATGTTCAAATCTTGGGATACGTTTTTCTAACCGAACCCTGCTTTAAACTTCTCCACAACTTTATCCCTGACCCCTCTCCTAGTTTTCTTCACAGAACAGCTGTAATTTTACTGGGGTTTAAGTAAACAGAGGTCGATTCGAATTATTTAGGGGTATTAGAGTAAAGGGGGATGAATACATATGCCTGGCACACTTTACTTCATAGTATTATTTTCCTTCCACTTCATACATCACATAACATCCCAATAAAATACATTTACGGGTTCTAGTTAGAACGTGACAAAATGTGGAAATATTCAGGGGGTATGAATACTTTTGCAATGCACTGTACATTACACACACAGGGAGGATTAGAAATACTTATTCTTTGCAACTTTAAGAGGGAACACCCTCTAATAACACCAGTGTCTAAAGAGGGAGTAAACGCGCAAACATACACGCAAACACTAACCTTGAGCTTTGCCTGCTGCTCCCTCATCTGCGTTATGACCAGCTGGTTCTTTTCCATTTTCTGGTCCAGGATGGTCAGTTTTTTCTGCATGTCAGTCTGCGCATATCCAGCAACAATCACACAGTGACGATGTTTTGAGATTCCTATCTCACCCGGTTTAACAGGAAATATTTGAGCTGAGTTTACAGATGAGGAAGTGATCTAGAGAACTGAACTAAAGTACTAAATACAGACATCATGGGTAACATGTGGTTTTGCATTAGAAAATAGATTTCAATGTACAAACGGATAAGGTTCGAGTGTTCACCTCTATCTTCATACGCTGCTCATTGGGGGTGGAGAAGCCGCACTCCTTGTGACTCTGCTGCAAACAGCTGCTGCAGATGCTCCTCTCGTGACGAGCGCAGAAGAACTCCATCAGCTTCCCGTGCTCGGAGCACAGCCGATCGGCGAGGTCCGTGAGCGGCTCGCACAGCTCGTGGGCGCGGAACAGCGGGTTCTCCTGGTGAGGCCGGACATGCTCGGAGCAGAACGACGTGATGCAGGTCAGACACGTTTTTACCGCCTTGGCCTCGCTGCACATGTCACACATGATGGGTTTGGGATCGCGGCGTTGATAGCGAGCAGAACCGGTATCGACATCCGTCGAGCTGTCCGCTCCGGCTTTGGCTTTGAAGGTTTCGACGACGGCGCTGAGCACCGTGTTCTTCTTCAGGTCCGGCTTGGTGAGGTAGTGAGTGCGGCAGTGGGGGCAGCTGTAGGAGCTCACGCTGCTCCAGGTCTCCTCCAGACACCCGCAGCAGAAGCTGTGACCGCAATTCAGACTTACCGGCTCCTCGAAAGGACACAAGCAGATGCTGCAGGTCAGATCGTCTTCCAGACTCAGCAGAGCACCAGACTCCGTTATTTCTGACATCATGAGGAACGTTTTAGATGCTCCAGCCTGTAGTACAAGGGCAGAAATACAATTAGGTGAGGAGCCGGAATGCAATAAATGTATCTTAAATAAGACCTAGACAAAAGAATATGGCTGGGCAAAAATATTATCTCCTGAAGATGGTCTTCAAAGAATTATCATTATTGACAGTCTGTAGATCAGTGGTTCAGGCGCTGGGCTGCTACTCGGAAAGTCAGAGGTGTTCGAGCCCCAGTATGGCCAAGCTGGCGTCCGCGTGTCCTTGAGCAAGGGTCCTCAAGGACCCAAGCAAGGGTTCTTAACCTGCGCTCTGACCTCAGCTTCCAAAAAAAATAAGCTGGGATATGCAAAGAAAGAATTTCACTGAAGCTCTAATAGTGTATATGTATCTCTCTTTCTGTTGAGCTACACTACTGCCACTACTGAGCTGCCAGTGATCCAGACCCCTTCTACATTCTGGACCTGCCTGACCCTCTCCTGATGACCTGTCTCCGGTTGATGGCGCATCCACACAGCCTTCGCCACTTCTGAGACTGGGTTACACTTCTACAATGCCATGGATACACTCCACACAAAACAAACATTCTCCACACCAAAACACCCAAATGAGGAGGGAGTTCTCTGTTGAGTCTGGTTCCTCTCAAGGTTTCTTCCTGTTACCATCTCAGGGAGTTTGTCCTCACCATCGTCGCCTCTGCTCACGCAACAAGGAACAGTCAGGGACAAACTGATATTCAGTCCTACACACTGTAATTAAGTGTAGCTATTATGTAAAGTGCCAACGACCACTGTAAAAAGCGCTCTAGAAATAAATATGAATTGAAAAATGTTTATTGAAATAAAGTCTATTCACCACTGCACACCTTCAGATAAGCAAACAAGTGTTTGTCAACGTCAAGAAACCAATGAAGAAACCTTCTGGAGGCTTAATGGTGTCCACTAGATATCAACATGATATCTATATCTATATCTATATGATCTACAAGCTGTCCAAAATGTTCGTTTGGTCTTTTTACAGGCCTTAATTCAGGTCAAATTCAGTACGAATTCCCAGAACGAACCCACACCAATACATTTTCCAGTAAAAAACCATTAGGACGGTGTTGATTGTCTCACTTGTTTTTTTTTGTTCGTTTTTGTTTATTTTTTAGTAGTAATCATTACACACCCGGAATTAACAATGAAATCGGAGATATTCGTTTCGACCAAAACGAAACTTAAGGAAACTAATCCACCATGCACCCTTAAAACCCCCATAATATGTTTATAAATAAAATTAAAGTAATTGTTTTAAAAACAGAAAATCCACGGTTTTACTTACAATATTAACAGGATGATAAATGTCCTTGACGCAATGCAGGATACTTGACACAAAGACACATACACACACACACACAAACACACGCAGAGAAGCTTTTAGGTTTCGTTTCCTCCTTTGCTCGGAGTTTATGACCGTTACCGTAATGACGCATTATAATGCGTCTCCCTCCCTGTCGTAAATACACAGATCCTGAAGCGCTGAAGTCAGGACATGCAGATAAAGTCAGGATTTGAAGAAGGCGCATAATCCCGGATTTACAGTAAATCACGTGACTGATATTCCATGTAAATATTTACCCTTTCTCATGACAATCTTTTCCCTGCAACCTTCATCTGGCAGAAATTACACCAAACAAAGTTAGGCGGGATAATACTAGATTATATAGTATTATATATTAGATGTATTCGGTAGACACGTTGTAGTCAAAAGTATTGGGACACCTGCCTTTTCATCTCTCGTGCTTCTTCAGCCAGCTTTGGACGTGTACAGAAGAGAGATATAAAAAAAAAAGTTCAGCCTTTAAATACATTTTAATAAAATGTTCAATTTAAACAAATTAAAAACAACATTTCACAATCAGTCGAAAAGCTGAAACATGTTCAATGTGTGAGGTTTGGTCCTTTAGTTTCATACAGAGTTTACAGAAGTAAAAAAAAAAAGAAACAATAAGTAAAACCTGATTATTGTTAATGTTATCAATATAAAATCCCAGCAAACAAAGTGGTTTGAATATGGGACGTGGTCCAGATGTGAAGATATAATCCGACTTCATCAGAAATGTTCAAAATATATTCAAAATAATAATAATAATAATAATAATAATAATAATAATAATAATAATAATAAACCATTTTGTTAAACTACCAGGTTGGAAAATTGAACCATGAGAATATCCTTATGATAGACATGTTCATAAACATGACCCAGAGTTAGAGGATTAGATCTCTCACAGCATCAGGGGGGAAATACTTATGCACCTTCTATCTTTATATATTCAATATTAATAACCACATACTGAAAAATATATGATCATTTCCATTTGTGCATTTAGAATTAGACACGTGTTAGATATAATAAAAATATAATGTTAAAATATAATGCTTTAATTTTTTTGAAAACAACAGAATCTGCAATAATAAAGATTTCACTTCTTTTCTGCAACAATAAACAATAAACATAATACATGTTTTATAAAGATATTAAGTGTCCAATAAACAACATGCATCTTAGTGTCCTAAACCCACGTACACAAGCAAATGAACTGTAAGATTAAATCTGTTATAACACACACACACACACACACACACACACACACACACACACACACACACACACACACACACACACAAACTTATTTAACAATACACAAACACCCAAAAAAAGACCTTATTTGAGACAGAAACTGGTTGGGGAAACACACACACACACACACATATATATATATATACAGACACTACAACACATTCTCTCTCTCACGCTCTCTCTCTCTCTCTCCTTCACACACACACACACACACGTATATATACAGACATTTACACATACATCTATAACACACACATACACTCTCTTTTAAATAAACATTATCAGTTTAATTTTATTTACTGAAATAAACAGGATTGGATCATAACCCCAGACTCCAGCTTCCATGTTCAAACAAACATACACACACACTCACACACACACACACACACACACACACACACACACACACATAAACACATGTACATTTCTGGGAGTTCTAGATAACAACACGTCTTTGTATTTGTTTTGAAAGTTGGACGAAACACAGAGAGCGGAAATGAAACTTAAACCCCGGGTGCTGAACTGCAGACGCAGACATGAAATTCTGTCTACAGATTAAAGATCAACACACACCTCATGGAGTGTACAAAAGATGCGTAACATCCTGCAGAACCCGACCGAGGCCTAATCCACATCCCAAAATATGAAATATTCAGCATGAATTTACGACTCGTTTTTGACACCTGCTTGTTTACCACAGATTAAAAACAGTTCTAATGAAGGCATACACCACGGGCTGGTCATGTGACCTACAGAGGACGAGAAGTCGTCGGTGAAGTCTTCCGATCTCATCACGCAGTTCAGTATACACTGACGATCACCAGAGGTCTGGTTCGACCCAGACTATTTTGCGCTGCTCTTCCTGGACGATGTTCTGCAGTTTGTCCAGCAGGGCGGCGCTGTCGCTCCAGCTGTCAGCGGGAACGGTGCGGTACAGGCAGGGCAGCTTGTCCAGGAGAGGCTCCTCGCTCAAGGAACACTCCAACAGCTGATTCTCCGTGATCAGATTCTGACGCAGTTTGTGTCTGTAGATGGAAAACAATCACTTACATTAACTACAATATTTTCCTCAATATCATGAAATAAACAAATGAATATGAATATAGATATATATATATATATATATATATATATATATATATATATATATAGACAATAAATGGATGCAGGTGCATTAGATACATTCCTGTCCTGAACTTATAACCGTCCTGAAAATTACAATACAGAAAAGGTGAATAGCTACATTAATTTATTTTAAATAAATAAACAGTTCGATAAATAGATAGATAGATAGATAGATAGATAGATAGATAGATAGATTATTTATATCTATATATCAAATAAAATTTATTTTAATGTATTTATTAACTTTTCATTTTAAGTTTACATTTCAGTCCTATTATTACTAATATTATCTCTCTCTCCCACACACACACACACACACACACACACACACACACACACCCAAACACACCATCCTGTAACATACTTGAATTTGCGAGTGCTGCGCTCTGTACATGCAACAAAGATGATGATGGGAAAAATCTCGGTACGATGCAGACGGCGAACACAATCCAACCCCAGCGGGAGAACACAGTGAGTGCCCTGAACACACACACACACACACACACACACACACACACACACACACACACACACACACACACACACACACACACACACACATTGCACACAATAATTACTCTCGCCAAATTGGGAAACAGTTATTTCCTACTTCAGAAAATAAAACCGAAAAACAAGATGCTCAGTGAAAGTTAATGTGTGTGTGTGTGTGTGTGTGTGTGTGTGTAGAATAACATACACGCTTCATGATCTTCTCGACTCCCTGCACAGTGTAACAGCGTGTGTGTGTTCATACACGCTTCATGATTCTCGACTCCCTGCACAGTGTAACAGCGGTGTGTGTTCGGTTCACACTCCTCCAGAATTTCTCCCTTCTGCATCCGCGCTGAGTGTTCAGCCGCACTCAGCATTTCTGACGTGAACATCATCAACATCATCATCATCATCATCATCATCACCACCAATAATTATACGATAAATTTTCCATAAAAATATGATACATTTATTCATGCAAATAAAAACAAATCGATACATAAATAAATAACTAATTAAATAAATAGACACAGCTGCATCACTTCCTTTTTATCCAGAGAGGATCCTGATGGATTAGGTGGAAAAGGATTTAAACAAATTAACCAATTAATTTCTCATCATGATCATCTCTGGATAAAAAAGGTCAGGACAGGAAGGGATGCATAAAGTAAACAAATAGAAGTAATTAAATACAATACAATATACTATATTAATAAGTTTTACTATTACTTAATTCATCTTAAACACAAGGAAACAAACGATAAATAAATCAAATGAATACAAAAAAGTGCATTTGATTTTGTCTTTATATTTTAGGCCCATTATTATTGCTATTGTTTAATTTATTGATTTACTATTTTTAGTAATTTGTGTCAGCGTATTCATTTCTTTCCATCAATTTAAACGATTTATTATAATGTAAATCTTGTTTATTAATCCGACAGGTGTGTGTCTGTGCGTGTCGCGCATTTTATACCTGGTTCGCACATTTGGTATCCCGGCTGCTCGGCCAGGCGTTTATGAAGGATGCTCCTGAGGATTGTGGGTAGAAGGAGGACCGGGCGGCACACGGGAGGATGGTGAGGAGTCACTAGGGTGTAGGGCATCAGGCTCACAGAGCCGGGCTTTCCATCATCTGAGGGGGGACAAAGAAGGGGACAGAGAGGCAGGAAGAGAATTAAACCTCGAGAACAGGAATGAAGTGATGTTTATTACTTTATTTCATTCATTCATTCATTACTCCATTCATCTCTCTTTTACCACATGGTGAGTTTGTGTTGCTGTCTTCCTCCACACTGACCCACAGGGGGTTCCTGCCCTGCCTCGCTGTACTGATGATCCGAACTGCCTTCTGTTTCACCTGCGCCCTCTCAACCTGTACACATACACAGAAAAATAATTACACTTTTGTTATATACAAGACAAATCCTGAGAATGGCAGCATGGTGAAGTTTCAGAAAGGACACTATTATTACTATTATTGTTATTATTATTATTAGAATAAGAATGGAAAAGAAGGAAGGTCTGCAGTGTTTTAGTGCTTTACCCTTCTGGGCACTTGATGTTGAAAGGAAAGCTCCTCAATCGCTCGGATTAACTGCCTCTGTGCTCTACAACACAAAAACAACACAAGGCTCAACACAAGAGTAAACACCACACCGCACAGGCCAAAATAGCCACCAGTTTACCTGTAGAAGTTCGGGACACGCCCGCTCTTGAGGTCCATCAGCTGGCTGCCGTGGACGTGACTCGCCCACCAGTAGCCGTCGCAACCGTAGTGGCTGTCCGTCACGTGCAGGATGTCATTGCACGTGACAGACAGCATCCCGGCTCCGCCCCCTGCCAGTGTCAAGTTCACGCGGACGTAGAAGGAATCGCCTGAAGTGACCTCATTGCTTTTCAGCTGCTGGAGAAGATTCTGATATGCTATAAGGGGGAAAGTGGAAGAAGCCAGCGTTAGGCATGAGTATTTGCCCCATTACAGCATTATAGATTGGAAAATGAACTGGTAGCTAGTTTCTTTTTGTCCACTAGGGGGCAGTGATGAAGTCACATTTATCACTTTGGTAAATGTGGACACTCACCATCCTGCTTCGGTCGCAGCGAGAGGCTGCAGGGGCCGTTGACCTGCCCGAGAGCCCACAGAGCCTCCTCCATGGTGGAATCTTCCAGATGCATCCGGAGAGCTCGCTGCTCCTTCTGGAACTTTACCTGCATAAACACAGACCAGCGTTATGCATCATCTTGGTGAAGTAAAGCTCACAAGCTTCTGAATAGACACGCACACACACACACCTCCAGGATCTGAGCTCCAGGTCGAAGGCCGACGCTCTGGGCGGGAGAATCCTCGCTGACGTTGTGGATGAAGACACCCGTCTTATTCCCACCAATGACCTGGAGCTGACTCAGCAGTGCCTCACCCTGGAAGGACAGAGTCAGGGCCCGGCTGGTGATGCGCACAGCCTGAGGACGAGAGCGCATGAGGAACGGAGGAGCCGATGCCCGAGACATGCTGGGAGAAGAGGAGGAGACGGAGGAGTGAGGGAGAGGGGCAATAATAAAAATAAAGAGGAGTGACAAGATATATATATATATATGTGCAATTGTGATTGTGTGTATGTAGGTGTGTGTGTGTGTGTGCCAGTATATATGCCAGTACAGATGTATGTATTTGTGTGTCAGATCCAATGTGTATGTCAGTACGCGCTTGTTTGTATAGATATGTGTTTTTTATGAGTGAGTATATGTGCATAAGAGTATGTGTGTATTTGTGTTCTATAGTTAAATGCTTGTGTTCTTATGTATGTGGTTGTGTAACTGTGTGTATGTGTTTTTGCAGATTAGTGGCTATGTGTTTATGTGTATGTGCTATTATGTATGGGAGTGTGTTTTTGCACTATTGTGAGTGAGAATTTATGTGTGTGTTTATGCTTTTGGGTTTGGTTTATTTACCCCGGTGAGTCAGGACACAGTAAGGTTTTCCCCTCATCATCCTCTGAAAAATGTAAACGTTAATATGGAACTTATAATCGGCTGCTCATTGACAGACGGTGGAAAAGAACAACTAGACAAACAAGTCAGTCACGTCACGGTGGAATAACCAAGAATTCAGAAGTGAACTAGTGTGTGTGTTTGTATGTGTCTGTGTGTGTGTGTGTGTCATTCATATCAAAGTATATGTGCATGTGTGTGTGTGTGTGTGTTTGTGTGTGTGTGTGTGTTTACCTTTGCAAAGAAACTCGAAATCGCTCTCCAGAGTGAGCATGCAGAAAGACTCGTCGCATATCTCCAAACTGAGGAAACACAACGTTTATCATTTCCCATTTGATTGTAATGATGTTGGATTTGATTTCTACATGTGTGAGGTCCTGCGTCAAGGGGAAAATGTTCATGACGTCAGATTTTTTTGAATATTACCACAGGGCTCTGATCGGTTTCGTCTATTTAAATACACACTTTCATATGGAACTTCTATTCTATAAATAACTGGATTTGTTTAACCACAGTGATCAAGGCCTTTTATCAGTTTCAAAAGGTCTGTTTTGTGTGTGTGTGTGTGTGTTTGTTTGTATGTGTACGTGTTCGGGTAATGGGCTAATAAAAGCCGTGACGTGATGTAAGGACATGAATCTGTTCATGCTTGAATGATTTAATTCCTGCTTGTAAACTTTATGACGTGTGTTCGAGCTTCTGCAGATCCTCCTGAAAACTCTTGGAAACTTTCCTCTTGGAAACTTCTAAGATTTTCTCTTTGCTCCTTCCTCAACATTTTCCTCACCTGTGCTATAATACAGCTCACCTTTGGTGTAATAAAGCGCACATGTGCTTTAATAAAGCTCACCTGTGCTGTGATAGAGCTCACCTGTCCAGTTATAAAGATCACTTGTCCACTTATAAAGCTCACATGTGCTGTTATAAAGCTCACCGGTTCAGTTATAAAGCTCACATGTGCTGTAATAAAGCTCACATGTGCTGTAATAAAGCTTACATGTGCTACAATAAAGCTCACATGCGTTATAATAAAGCTCACATGCTTTAATAAAGCTCACATGCTGTAATAAAGCTCACATGTGCTGTAATAAAGCTCACATGTGCTGTAATAAAGCTCACATGTGCTGTAATAAAGCTTACATGTGCTACAATAAAGCTCACGTTGTAATAAAGCTCACATGCTTTAATAACGCTCACATGCTGTAATAAAGCTCACATGGGGTACAATAAAGCTCACATGTGCTGTAATAAAGCTCACATGTGCTACAATAAAGCTCACGTGCCATAATAAAGCTCACATGTGCTACAATAAAGCTCACACGTGCTATAATATAGCTCATATGCATTAATAAAGCTCACCTGTGCTGTAATAAAGCTAAAATGTGCTGTTATAAAGCTCACACATGCTGTAATAAAGCTCGCCTGTGCTGTTATAAAGCTAAAAAGTGATTTTATAAATCTCACACATGCTGTAATAAAGCTCACCTTTGGTCACTGAACTCTGGATCTGTTCCTCTCCTGCGCAGAGAGTTCAGACATGGAGGTTCCACCAGACTGGACCTTGTGCTGTTAAACCCATCGTCATTGTAATGCTGGAGACACTATAAATGGAGACATTTATGAGACATTTATGAAGCATCCTGTTTAAAAACGCAGGTCAGGTATGATGTGAAGATTTGTTTACAAAAATAAAAACACACACTTTATTGTATTCGAAGCTGTTGGGGCAGCCGGGTGGCAGGGCGTTCATGCGGCGCAGTCTGGGCCGACGCATGGGGCTGGATGGGGGACTCTCACAGCTCATGCCCCTACCGCTGTCCCAGCTTAATGATCTGTCCTGGACGGAGAAACGTTAACGCGTGACACAGAGCAGGAACGTGTAGCAAGTAAGGAAGCGAATAAGAAAAAAACCAGCAAGACTCACATTGCACTGCTCGGTGTCCCTCTGGGTCTTGCACGCTCTTAGAGTGAAGATTTCCTCCTGCAGGTCCACCAGCTGAGCTCTCAGCGTGTCCTTCTCAGCCAGACTACAAGCGATCTGGGCCTGAGCCTCGTCACGAGCCAGGTAGGCCTAAACACAGGGAGCGCTAAGGTGACTCTACTTTCTGTGGCGCTCACGTGGTTCGGCTCCAACCACAGGACACAAATTCCCTTGTTGTATAGTAGGATATAAAAGACACTCTGGATACAGATCTCTGAATACATAAACCTGGAAATATAGTGTTCTGGGAAGAAGTACAAATCTCTGGGAATATAGTGCGCTGTTAATGTGTAAACCAAGCACTGTGGAGAAAATGGATGAATAAAACGCAATATGTTACTAGATGACCCTGGGATTTAGATGCAAAGCATGGTTATATAGAGTACTAGAATTATCGGGATAATTTTGGAATAACTTTTGGAATATTAAATTCACTGTAAGAGAGCCTTTTTGTACAATTGTTTTTTTTTATTTTTATCTCTATGCAACGTAGTTAAAAACACATATGCATTCTGTTCAGTGTCAGCATGATCTTAGATCCAAGTCAAGATGTTTGTAGTCCCCCCGCTCAAGATGTGCAAAAACATGAAAACATCCGAGGGTTAACTCCTAGTCTCCTATGCATGTGTGTAAATATATATATATATATATATATATATATATATATATATATATATATATATATATATATATATATATATATATATATATATATATATATATATATATATATATATATATATACATACATATACACATATATACACATACATACACACAAAAAGTATGAAAGATAGTGTGTCTGTGTGTAGCAGTGTTTAGGAGTTAACCTTGTTTTCATGTTTTCGCACAGCTCATAAGATATGAGCTATATATCATAAGATATATATATTTATATCTTATGAGCTGTGCGTTTTCCCGGGCGGCGAGGAACATATCGGTACAGATCCCCTCCACAGATGTGCCACAGATCATACCGATAGGTGTTGTGTTATAAACACGGCCGGCGCAAAACGAGGAAGTGAGACAAATGATACGCTGCCAGCTCTCCACACAAAAACACTGTGTGCTGAAGTATAAGGTGAAAGCGGCAGAACTGGTGCTGTGACGTCTCTCCAGAGCCTCAAAATAAACCTCGAGCAAAAAAAAAAACAGAGAAGAGATCGCAAGACCGGTTTCCGTAAAAAAAAAAAAAAGGAGGCATATAATTTTTGGTGGCGCTAAGAGTTTCATAAAGAGCTCAAATCTGCACTGTAGGTTTTTTTTTTCTTTCATTATTTCCTTTCCTTCTTTCCATTCTGATTATTATTTCTTTCTTTTCCTTCATTGTCCAGCTGATCTCATTCCTTTCTTTGTCCCACTCGCTTCTTTTTGTTTCTCACTTCTTACCTCCCCATATTCCTCCTTTTCTTCATTCTTCTAAAACGTGCCACAATTATTCCTTCTCTTTAACTTTTCTTGTTCTTGTTCTTTACCTGTCTTTCTGTCCCTCTTTCTGTCCTGATCGTCTAAAATGTGATATATGTTCTGTCTTTCTTTCTTTCTTTCATTCATTCACATATATGAAAAGACACAATGTTACCTCACTCTCTCTCTCTCTCTCTCTGCTAGCTTTTAGCACTCTGGCGTATTACCTTGTGAGCTAGTGACCTGATTAAGAGCTAATTGAGCAATTAATTTGAGGAACAATAACAACGTAGCAACGATTGTTAATCTTGTGATGTCATCAGACTGCGACTGACCCGATCTCGCTCGGCCTGAAGCTCTCCAAACTGGTTTTGGAAGACAGAGCTTTTCTGCTGATACATCTCACAGTCCAGGGTCAACTTCTGCACCTGCAGAGTGAGACAGTCCTTCTCCTCCAACAGCTGGAGAGAGCCAGAGAGAGAGAGAGAGAGAGAGAGAGAGAGAGAGAGAGAGAGAGAGAGAGAGAGAGAGAGAGAGAGAGAGAGCGATGTAAATCATCGCACAAGGGTGTAGCTAATTACGTTAGCTACTTCGCGTAGCATCCTGTATACATTTCTCAATAAAAGACTCCAAAATAAAAATCCGCTTTTTCCATTATAGTATACTATATACTATAGTATAGACATTATAGTAACATTACCTCACTTCTCTCCCTCTACATTTTACATTATAGACGCATCAGCGCCTCGTTCTCATCTTGCAATCTATAGTATAGACGCAGTACCTCACTTCTCCCTCGTCCTCGTTCTTCAGCCAGTTCAGTGCGTCGATCCTTCGCCTCTTCCAAATCCTGAGCCAGGATGTCATGACGTGCCTGATACACACACACACACACACACACACACACACACACTTACATTCATATTCAGCCTGTTTGTGCATGTCTGTGAAGAATATATGTGTTAGTTTTGATTACATAGCGGGTTCTGCAAAAGGTTAGTACACTCACAAAGTGAGTGCTTTTAATCTGTGTGTGTGTGTGTGTGTGTGTGTGTGTGTGTGTGTACCGGGTTGATGTTCTCGGCCTGCTGCAGTTGTCTGCGCAGTGTGAGGATCTCTTCACGGAGCTGCTGGGTTTCACTGTTGGACGCTCTTCTCACCAACCACGTTCTCTGAAAATCGGACTCCGTCTGAGCCTTTCTCAACTCACACTGCAGCTGATAAACCTGAGAGACCGAGTGGGAGAGAGAGAGAATGTTTTATAGCTATCTACAGACTATAGTGTATAAGTGATGCACACACACACACACACACACACACATACCTGCAGGTTGAGGTCTCTGCAGCGAAGGTTCACTTCTGATTTCTCCTCCACTGCTGCAGCGTATCGTACATACAGGTCACACTTTTCATCCTTCAGCTTTAACAAGTCCCTGTGCATGTCTACACACACACACATACACACACACATGTCACATGTAACGCCGCTACGTAACTTAATTACAAAATAAATGTAACAGTAATTCGTTACAGTTACTGAGAAAAATGTTTAATTAAATTACAGTTACTTATGAAAATGTTATTCATGTAAAATCAGTGCTTAAGACAGCTGCAGTGATTCTCAAATCATGGGGCGCGGCGCGATGCGCACTTGTGAGCCCAGGGAATAAGCTTTTTTGCTGTGCTGGGTGGCAGTGCTGCTCTCAGTGTCGGAGCATGCAAATGGAGTAACAAGACGGAAAAATACGGAGAAGCGTAACAATCTGAGTCTAATGCAATTTATTTTCGAAAAATATCTTTTTCCCAGGGTTTGAATTTTTTTTTCCTTAGAATGTTAACTTAAAAGTGTCACCTAGTGGACAAAGAAAGTAATCAAAAAGTAATCAAATGTAATTAGTTACTTTACTTTCGTAAAGTAATTGAAAAGTTACACTACTTATTACTATTTTGAAAAGGGTCATTTGTCATCTGTTATCTATTACATGTCCAAAGTAACCTTCCTGAGTGTATATTACCTGTTTGAGAGTTGAGCAGAAACGTTGCATAGGCGTGAGTGTGTGTGTGTTTGACTTGCGTGTGTGCGTGCGATACCTGTGTGAGATTTGCGCAGGCGAGCGTGTTCCATCTGCAGGCTTTTCTGGTCTTCCAGCTGCTGTGTGAAGCGCGTCAGCTCCGTCTGCAGACTACAGCACTGCGAGCGCATCTGTGCCGCTTCCTGGCGCTCCGCCTGCAGCTCCTTCTGCATCCCCGTCACCACCCGCACCAAATACTCCGTTAGCTCCGAGTACTTTATCAACCCTGCACACACACGGGAAAATTATCTGATGGTATTTCATTTAATATCTTATTATTCAATTTGTTTTCACAATGATGATGATGATGAAGAAGAGGAAGAGTGGTACCGCTGAAGCGGCTGGGCTCGGTGCTGGGGGTTCGGCCCGTGACCTGCGTGTAGAGGGTGGGGTAGTGGATCATCAGGCCTTCCAGAAGAGCCACAGCTCCATTATGACCCTGAATACGCAGCAGATCCAGCATGTGACCTACACACACACACACACACCATGATTACAAAAAATATATGTGTGTGTATATATATATATATATATATATATATATATATATATATATATATATATATACATACTTGTATACTAATAATAATCCTATACCAAGTCCCTTAAAGTTTTTATTTAAGGCACATCTGTGTGAAAGTGGAAACTATGTATCCGAACAATTGAAAGAACAAGAAAAACGAGGAACCTGATGCATCGCAAACCCACAGAAAACACACGTACGTTAGAAGAATGTGAGACGGTGGGGATCAGGTGGCGTGTTATTACAGCACAGAGCTGTGATTTGATCGCGAGAGACGCCACGAGAGGCGTGACCTCCAATGTCTCGTATGACCCAGCACGTGAGCCACAGGATTCCATTTCACTCTGGGATGTGTTTCATTCTGACACAAAGTTCATTCTTTAAACTCAAATCTTCGCTTGGTGTGTTTCAGCGAGGCGTCCCTGATCGCCATTTCTACTCATCACCTAAGCACTATGCCACTCCCTACAGTCTCATGTCGACTCTTTCCTAGACTCCAAACTAGACTCGAACCCAAACTCTAACCTAGACTCTCATCTAAACTCTCTCTGGGCCTTCAACTGAACTCTCACCCAAATTCTTACCTCATCTGTTAATGTGTTAATGAGTGGAAAGTACGCTCTGTATGAACTGAGTTGTTGACCGAATAACATTTGAATAATGTTGTTTACTTATTATAATCCCTGCCCACATTTCAACCCATCATAGAGAAATACAGAAGGTCAAACTGACCAACAAATCTCACTGACTTGTAGTGTATATGGTTCTAGGTAAAACCACTGCGCAAGGAATGTTCAAGACTCACACACACACACACATTCTTACACATAAAACCTCTATTCGCGTCTCTCTTTCTGACTCCTTCACTGTATGTAACACACTGTTACTTCATCTATTTCTCCAACAACATACAATTAGCACACACACAGAAAGACACAGTCTTTCTCTCTCCATATTTATGTCTACTCAGATCACACTGTTTCTGTTGATTGTGGTGGGCCTCAAGATCCATCAATTGAGAATGGAATTGGACTAATTAATATCAACACAGGAACAGTTCTAAATGTAAAGTGTCCATCATCGAGCACCTGACCACCAATGGAACTGTGTTGAGTTTGGTGTTGAGGATGAGGACGGGTTTCGCTTTTGTGTTTGGTGCTTCACAAGGGTTCTGCCTCAAAAACTCTCGGGCAGTTTTTCCTTCACCACAGAATCATTAGGTATACATTAATAATGAACAAACCTACAGGCACTAAACTTTCTGACTTTATAACATGTTTATCTCTGTTAACCTGCCCAGAGAATAAATGCTCTACAAATAAAACTGAATTGACTGAATTGATAATCTATTTTTTATACCAATATATATATATATATATATATATATATATATATATATATATATATATATATATATATATATATATATATATATATATCACTTGTATTTTCTTTCTTTCTTTCTTTCTTTCTTTCACACACACACACACACACACACACACCTAATCATAAACTCAGAGGTATTAATTATTGGGCCTAAAACCTCTGCAGGAAATAATTTAAAACAAGAGTCTAATACTTGATGGCTGCTCTGTCAATTCATCAACATCAGTTAGGAATCTAGGTGTGAAATTTGATAGCAATCTTTCCTTCGAAAACCACATTTCTAGCATCTGTAAAACAGCCTTTTTTCATCTAAAAAAACATATCGAGATTACGACCCATGCTCTCAAAGTCACATGCAGAAATGTTAATTCATGCATTCATGACTTCCAGGTTAGATTATTGTAATGCTTTATTGGGTGGTTCTTCAACACGGCTAATAAACAAATTTTAGCTAGAGTTCTGACTAGAACAGGAAAGTATGACCATATTAGCCCGGTTCTGTCAACACTGGATACTTATAAAGCCCCCAATCCCCTAGCTCCACAATACCTGACAGAGCTCTTATTACGTTATAGTCCCTCATGTCCGCTGCGTTCTCAAAACTGTGGCAATTTACTAATGCCCAGAATATCCAAATCAACTATTGATAGCAGATCATTTTCTTATTTAGCACCAAAATAATATTATCTGGAAGGCAGACACAATCTGTCAGTTTAAACCTAGATCAAAGACCCATTTCTTTAACCATCTCTTTATGTGTTATACACATAACACATTTATAATTTTATAACATTCAAATCTGTTTGTTAGGCTGCATTAATTAGTTTAACAGTAACCGGGAACACTTCCCATAAAACCTTGCATCACAAAATGAATGTCATCTTTGCTTATATTAGTCTGTCTTCTGTTTATTCCGAGGTCATCATCATCACGACTCAGATCCAGTCTGTATCATGATCACATGGTCACTGTAGTTCCCTGATTCAGTCCTTATCCAGATGATGATCAGCACTGATACAACACCATCATGAATACAGTTCACTGGGTTTGTTGGTCAGAAGAGAACTGACCCCCGACTGAGCCTGGTTTCTTCCAAGGTTTTTTTCTCCATTTGTGTCACCGGAGTTTTGGTTCCTTGCCGCTGTCGCCTGTCACTTATGGTTTGCTCAGTTGGGGACACATAATTGCTTAGAAGTTTGTCAGTTTTGTTTCTGCGTGTCATTTATTATTGTTCATCTGCTTTGACACAATCTGTATTGTTAAAAGCGCTATATAAATAAAGGTGACTTGACTTGACATCTCTGCACTTACATTCCCGTTCATTCTAATCTTTATTGCCTTATCTTCATGCAGTATGCGGGCGCAACAACAATAAAACCAAATATCATTTGAAACAACAAACTGTTGCAGTCACATAATTAAACAAATATTTATTACTCAACCGTTATGTGCACAGGTTTCCATCCCCTTTTATACATATGCGCATTTGGGATCTACAGCTTTAGAAGATCCTTGTGTGCACCTTTAATGTGGTTTTTCTGTAGCATTAGATGGTGATGAATCAAATCCTGTTTGATCTATTATTATTATTATTATTATTATTATATTATCATTCATTCATTTATTCTTTCATCTTCTACCGCTTTATCCGATCTTCCCTCGGGTCACGGGGAGTCTGTGCCTATCTCAGGCGTCTATGGGCATTAAGACAGGACACACCCTGGATGGAATGCCAACCCATCGCAGGGCACACACACACACACACATTCACAAACTAGGGACAATTTTCCAAGGTGCCGTGCATGTTTTTGGACCGGGGAAACCGGAGAACCCGGAGAAAAAACCCCATGAGGCATGGGGAGAACATGCAGAACTCCACACACACACGGCCGAGAGACTGGGAATCGAACCCAGGATCCTGAAGGTGTGAGGCGAACGTGCTAACCACTAAGCCACCGTGCCCCCTTATTATTATTATTATTATTATTATTATTATTATTATTATTATTATTATTATTAGTAGTAGTAGTAGTAGTAGTAGTAGTAGTAGTAGTAGTAGTAGTAGTAGTAGTATGGAAACTTATTATTATGGGTTTTTCCCCATGCACTCACTGGTCCTCATGCTGCGGTTGGTAAACTTGAGGCACGTGAGAATCTCGTCCTCGTCCAGATCGCTGAGCACGCGCGCCTGCCGCAGGTACGGGATGAGCATGCACGGGCGCACTCCCAAACAGATCGCGTGCCGGCTGTCGTTAATTAGATCCCACAGCTGCTCTTCCCCCATGTCTTTAAAGTTCGGGGGCTCGTGCACCAGGTCCCCCATGATGATCCCGCACTCCCGTGATCGCCGCTCGCGCACAAACGAACACACTCAACACGCGCGCGCATAAAACTAGACGAGTCGGGAACTCCTGAAACCTGAAAAAGAGCATCGGCGAGCGCAGATCCGAGCTCCGCCTCCTGCAGGGCGCGACCAGGTGGTGCTCAGGCGGAGAAAACCTGAAAGACAAGGAGCAGGCACACACACACACACACACACACACACACACACCTTCTACCCCTACCTACCGCTTTTATCCGATCTTCCTCCTCGGGTCACGGGGAGTCTGTGCCTATCTATGGGCGTCTATGGGCATTAAGGCAGGATAGAATGCCCTGGATAAGGCCTGGATAGAATGCCAACCCATCGCAGCAGGCACACTCACATTCACACACACATTCATACACTAGGGACAATTTTCCAAGGTGCCAATCAACCTACCGTGCATGTTTTTGGACCGGGAGGGGAAACCGGAGAACCCGGAGGAAAAAAAACCCCTGAGGCACGGGGAGAACATGCAAACTCCACACACACATGGCCGAGACGGGAATCGAACCCGGATCCTGGCGGTGTGAGGCGAACGTGCAAACCACTAAGCCACCGTGCCCCACACACACCTCCATATATATATATATATATATATATATATATATATATATATATATATATATATATATATATAATATATATATATATATATATATATATATATATACCATATATATATATATATATATATATATATATATATATATATATATCTATATATATATATATATATATATATAGTATATATATATATATAGTATATATATATATTATATATATATATATATATATATATGTCATATAATTAGTTGCATTTTCTTTCTTTCTTTCTTTCACTCACTCACACACACACACACACACATCCCTGCACTTACATTCCCGTTCATTCTAATCTTCATTTTCATTTTTTTCACATGTGACATCTCCATGTGGGTGCAACAACAATAAAAAAACAACAACAACAACGAAATATCATTTGCAACAACAACATGATGAAGATACAGAATTTTAAAAAATTGTTAATTACTGAACCGTTATGTGCACAGGTTTCCATCCCCTTTTATACATATGTACGCATTTGGGAATCTACACTTGTGCACTTCTGGTATAACTGTTAAAAACCGCATTTCGTTGCTGTGTACATATACCATGCAATGCAGGTGTAAATATATATGAGGTTAAACTCACATAAATTCTTAATCTATTTATCTGTAGGTCTAACCCTAGATTAATTAATATGTATCATGTTTACTGTGCTTATAGGCATTCTATGCGCTACTTCCCACCTGCATAAGTCTGTACATTGGATTGGTTGGATCTGTGGATTTATATATATATATATATATATATATATATATATATATATATATATATATATATATATTGGATCTGTGGAAAAACAAAAAAAAACAAATCAATATTTGGTGTGACCATTGTTTGGGTAAAAATCATGCACGGTAGTTTGATTGGAACCTTGGGAAAATTGTCCCTAGTGAATGTATGTGTGACCTGCGATGAGTTGGCATTCCATACAGTGTGTATCGTGCCTTGATGCCCCAAGATGCCTAAGGGAAGGCATCCCGAGGGAAGATAGGATAAAGCGGCAGAAGATGAATCAATGAATGAATCAATTTAATCTGTAGGTTGACTCAGAAGATGAATAAGAATGAATCAATTTAATCTGTAGGTTGACTCATTAAGTGAAACTGAATCAGCTGTGTACAGGGTGAGAAAACACCAAAGGTAAGGTAAGGCTTATTTGTGGAAGTTTCATATCCCATGTCCTACACCGTGACGTCTGGCCTCAAACCTCATTATTTCCTCTGATCATTTTCAGCTCCAGGTGTGCGTGTGTGCGTGTGCGTGTGTGTGTATAAAGCTGTTCATTTACTCACACTTATCACACACACACACACGCGCCATTATAATTTGTGTTTGTATATATAAGAGCAATGTTCATGATGATGGGAAATGTAGCGTCTGCGCTGCCCCGTGCACACACGGCCTAACAATGCATCATGAACATTTCCAACAATAGATACCAGGACATATATTATAATCTATTCGATTACTTTTTGTCCTGAGAGCCCTGTACAACACCGGTCCCACACGCTTACTTGAAATCAAAAACCAACCACTGAATCTGCATTTTCACACGCACACAAACACACAAATACACACACCAAGTACAAACACAACAGCAAAAACAATACAGCTCCTTTGATTCATGTCTATCCAGAAAATGCTCTCTCCCACACTCGCGTGCGCGCGCACACACTCTTGCATGCTTAATTATAAACTTCTGACGTCTCTATCTAAAACAAACCATGCAGGTCCAAAGTCTTACACGTACAGTACGAGGAAGTGAGAGACGCGACTCATCTAGCAGGAAGAGAAAGCAAAGGAGGAGAGTTTACTGGAAGCTACACGCACACGCCCACACACCTTCACACACTCTCTCACACATACACACTCATCCCAAATTGACCTGCAGTCAGCAGCCAGACGTGTATCAGACGTTTATTCTGGCGTTTACTCAAATCAAACACACAACACCGGCGCTTACGTGACTCACCTATCAAACTGTTACACTGGAATCGCAATGAGACTGGAATCTACAGAAATATACACACATTTGATTATTATTATTATTATTATTCTCTGTGGAACAGGGTGTGGTATTTTTGGTTTGGTTTACAATAGGAACATTTTGCACGTGAAGAAATCTCTACACTTTTCTTCTTGTTTAAGTTACATTAGAACATTAACATACGTTCAAACGTTGAAAACTACATCAAATTCAAGATGATAATGGATTTATTCTCTTCTTCCTCCTCTTGCCCCCCTTCCTACTTATGCACCTCCTCCTCCTCCTCCTCCTGCCTCCTAGCAGGGTTTGGAAACAATGAACGTTTTCAGAAAGATTAGACTGGGTGTATTTTAATTACGTTTTGATTGGCGTAATTAATTATCCATACCAGATATAACTGACATATCTGACACAATTCCTAAATGACCCACTTTGTGCAGAAAATCCCATTTCTCATTTAGTGTATGTGTGTGTGAATAACATTACACCTGTATTTTTCTTTTCCTTTTATGAATGGGTGGACCTGCATGAACCAACCAGCTCCCATGACACTGGCCAATCACAGCAGGAATTTGCTCGACCAATCGGAATTCCAGAAACTAAAAACATTAAGAATAGAAATGTTTTTAAAAACGGAAAATGTATTGCAAATTATTATCATATAAAGTGTTTAACAAACAAAGACGTATAAAGAAAAAAAAATTATATATATATATATATATATATATATATATATAATATATAAACAAACTTCAGAATAAAAAGAAAACAACAGACATAAAAGAACGACATTAAGTTAAGTACAAATACAAAAAGAAATGAAGTAGAAATTTCATGTGTCTGTACAATTTTTTTCCAGCCGACTTTTCACTTTTACACCTTACATTTTCAAGCAATTATCTGTACTTTTCCACTCGTTTTAAAAACTCCTTTTTCATTTCGCTTGTTTTCATTCCAGCTTGTCATTGCTCAAAAAAAAAAATACAGAAAAGATCCATCCTAATAGAGCGAATCTGATTGTGGTTGGATGAGAAGTATAAACATATACCAAGCCGACACCCTATTTGCTTTGTACACGATCCATCGCACCTGCACATGACACAGATCAGGTCATACTCCAGCAAGGACATAACCAGTGTTGGTGTCGTTACTCAAAAAGATTATTAATTATTAAAATTAAATTACTCGCATGGCTTCATTTCTCTCCTCCCATACGGAGAGAAAAAAAAATGCACTGTTATGCTGATGACACTCAACTCGTCTTTTCCTTGTGATTCATTTGCAGGTCAGGATCACAGCAAAAGTCTTTACAACCTTGGGGTAACCATGGGCAATCAAGTGTCCTTCTTTTCTCAAGTTGCTAACGTGACTTGTGCTTGTCGATACCTTCTCTACAACATCAGTGTGCGTACATGTCCACTGCAAATGATCCAAAATGCAGCTGCCTGACTTGTTTTCACACCACACCACTCCACAGCTGCGCTTGCTCCACTGGCTTCCTGTAGCTGAACGCATCAGATTCAAAACACTGATCCTCATCTATAAAACCAAAAATGGACCTGCACCTTCTTACCTGGGAGACCTCATCACCCCTATCTCTTCCAGAAACACTTAACCTAACACTTCTTCCTTTTCCCACAGTCTTGTCATCACAACAAGAAAAAAAAAAGCTCAAATGAGTTTAAGTTTGTAATCAATCATGCCAGAGTTCATTTATTCTTCGATGGAGGTTTAAAGCACTTTTTGGACGTCGCTCTGGATAAGGTCGTAGGCAGTACAGTAGGCAGTTCGGTACAAAGACATTTCAATAAATTAACAATTGCCCTTAAGGCGTTTGTCCTGCATTCCATTTTCCCCCTCTTACATTACTTTTACTTTTATACTTTAAGTCATTTTGAAACCAGTACAGCTCAACACCCTTTTGAGTCCCTTCAATAACTAAGCTTGAGCATATAGCGCTAGAAGAAAGAGGTCATTTTTAACGATCTATTCTTGAAGTGAAATAGAATCGAATAAGAATATAATAAACAGATTATATTATTTAACTTTTACTTTATTATATATATATATATATATACGTATACACGCTGGGTAAAGTTATGTTTCCTCAAAGTAAACATGCCATCAACCCTTTGTATAGACATAGCTTCAGTTTATAGCTCCCGGGGATGCTAATGATACACAAATCTTGTTGTATGTTTCAATATACATTTTGCAAAACCATTTAATATTAACAAGAAAGAGATTAGATTCCATCTTCACAATGCTGAAGAGGGTGTAAAGGACATTAGACACTGGATGATAACTTCCTTCTGCTTAAATCACATAAGACTGAGGTACTTGACTCTAGTCTTTCCGTATAAAGCACTTGATGATATTGCGCCCCGGTATCTAAGTGAACTTCTGTACCATCATGATCCTCCATGCCTACTTAGATCAAAAGGTGCAGGCTATTTGTTGGTACCTCAAATAATGAACATTACAGCAGGTGCCTGAATTTTCTCTTACTAGGCCCACAGTTATGGAACAACCTTCCAGTTAGTGTTCGGGATTCAGACACAGTCTCAGTGTTCAAGTCATGTTATTTGCCAGTGTGTTCTGTCATTGCTATACAAAGATCAGATTTCTAAAACAGTATTAAATATTTCTTTTGTTATGAAGTCTGGCTTTCTTGTGACTGTGCGTAAAAAATTAAATTAATATCAAATCAAGCCATGAAAGATTTCTAAATTCTAAACAGCCATAGCAAGTATTGCCGGAGTCCCAGTGTCTTTAACCTTTTCACAATACGGACACTCAATAATCCATCTCTCTCCCCCCCATTTCTATCTCTCCCTCTCCCTCTCTCTCTAGCTCTCTGTTGAGACCCGGAGGCTGCTGTTTACACTGTATTTGTTCACCTCAACACCTTTGAACACCTCACCTAGTTATCACAAACAGATACCCAGATGAGGATGAGTTCCCTCTTAAGTCTGGTCATTCTCGACGTTTCTTCCTTTCAATCCAGAGAGTTTTTCCTTGCCACAGTCATCACCGGCTTGCTCATAAAAGACAAATGTACACTTATATAGAACAATATTTTTCATTTTTATGTCGCTAACTGTGTAAAGCTCCTTTGAGACAATGTCCATTGTTAAAAGCGCAATGCAAATAAAATTGAATTGAATACTTGACTTGACTCCTGATTGGCTGTAGGAGAGTGACTAGGCCCCTCCCACAAGCTTCGGATAATGAACTGACAGTTCCAAATTCCTGATGTGATTCATTTCATAAAAAAGTTCTTTTTTTTATTATTATTGTGTCACGCTTCCATGTTATTTTGAGTGAATAGAGCAACGCTGCTCCACCCATACACTCATTTCTCATTCTCATAGAACACCGCGACACGGACCTTCAATATGAATATATTATGAATAGACATGGCACGGTGGCTTAGTGGTAAGCACGTTCGCCTCACACCACCAGGATCCGGGTTCGAGTCCCGTCTCGGCCATGTGTGTGTGGAGTTTGCATGTTCTCCCCGGTCCAAAAACATGCACAGTAGGTTGATTGGCACCTTGGAAAATTGTCCCTAGTGTATGAATGTGCGTGTGAATGAGAGTGTGTGTGCCCTGCGATGGGTTGGCATTCCATCCAGGGTGTATCCTGCCTTAATGCCCATAGACGCCTGAGATAGGCACAGGCTCCCCATGACCCAAGGGAAGATCGGATAAAGCGGTAGAAGATGAATGAATAGACATCATTTCTACATGTTCATATTTATTATTATTATTATCATTATTATTATGGCATTCTCATGAAAAAGAAAGCATATGCACTTATTACGATTTGTTTTACAAATTTAGAATGCAAAATTTGACAGAGCTGAAAATCAATATTTAGGTAAATAACTCTGCAAATTTTACGCACAAACTTAAGTTAATATTTACACTTAAAACTGTAATATGTTTGGTAGATAATTCTGCATATTCCCAAAGCAGCTTTATTTTTATTTTTTTATTTTACTAATATTTAGATATTGATCATATTTCATATTTATTTTTCTTTTCTGCACTGACAGCTCATTTATCTCTATGTGCCTGATGAATGATTGTTGTTGTAACTGTTTTAACTGACTGGTGCGCCAGTTCTTCGAGTGTCTGAAAACCCCAACAAAGAAAAGCAATGTTGATTAACCAGATGTGCGGCCTGGCATGGAGAGGACTGTACTGTGCTTACGACATCCAGTTCTAGAGCAAAAGCCATAGAAGAGTGACATCATTGATATGGCTGCATTTTGTTCCAGTTTTTTCCTTCTGAATGAGTTTATTTGGCCGCACATGTTCTTTAAAGGTAAATGTTCAAAGAGTCAAAGTTGCTCCTAGAACATTAGATACTGTAGCACACGAGATGTCCAGAAATATGACTTGAGGGTCACAATGTATGCTAGATCTAGAAGTTCTAGAGTGCTTGGAGTTCTGAAGAATTATTTTTGGAATCGTAAAAGTTGGATGTGCAAAACTTCTAGAATAGAACATGTGCTTCTAACATAGACCGTTTTCAAAGACAAATGTTAAATCTTGTAAATCTAAAACAATAGTAGTTAACTACAATGTCTGAAACTGCTACTGGGTATTTTTTTAAATGTTAAATGTGCTAGCATTCATTCATTCATCTACCCCTTAATCCCATCTTCCCACGGGTCACGGGGAGCCCTCTAGAGATCTCTGGTGTCTTGGGGCATCAAGGCAGGATACACCCTCTCTGAGGTGCCAACCCATCACACACACTAACATTCATACACTAGGCACAATATTTACAATCAACCTACCGTGCATGTTTTTAGACCGGGGGAAAGGGAGGGGAAAACAAAACCTGATGCACGGGGAGAACATGCAAACTTCACACACACATGGCAGAGGACGGAATCGAACCCTTCGGAATTGAAGGTGTGAGGCGAACATACTAACCAACTGCTACCGCTAAATGTTCGAGCATATGAGATAATTATGTCCAGTATATTTGATGTTCTAGAATGCTAGAAGCTTTAGCAGATATGGGTGCTCTAGACCAGTGCTCCCCAATCCCCGGTACCGGTCCGTGGGTCAACTGGTATCGGGCCACACTGAAAGAATACACAACTTACATTATTACCGTTTTATATATTATCTGATTCTGAACGATGTTTTATTTTGGAATATTACTGGATTGTCTCCGCCACATCTGTCTATGACGCACTCTTGACGCACTATTGATTTATTGTGACAGGTCGTTCCAACGCAGCAAACCCCTTTCTGTATAATATTGCAGCGACCGGCTCTCTAATGACGCAATGAAGCTTTCAAAACTGTTTCGCCACATGGAGGCCGAGCATTCTTCATCAAAATACCAGTTTTTCCGTCACACCTTAAACGTCGATCCGTGTAACTATTGTCTGACGTTAAACCGGTCCCGTTGCACAAAAAAAAGTCGTGGACCGCTGCTCTAGAACATTTAATGAGAACGTCCAAGAATGTTTAATGCTTTAGAAGTTAACAGGTAACAGGGCTAAAGCTCTAGATCAGCAGTCTTACGGTTACATGTTTCAGAATATGAATAAAGTCCTAAAAATTGTATGTTCTAGAGCAGACACGGGCAAACTACGGCCCGCGGCCCACATCCAGCCCTCTGTTCCTTTTAATCCGGCCCACTGAATATCGGTATGGAATTGTCCAAATAACCGAACATTTTCTCAAATTAGAAATATAGCGACTCGCATGTAAAGCTTGAACCAGAACCCTTGGCAACGATTTACGGTGGGACACGCCAACACTCCAAGCGTATATAACACACGCTACGTTGGGAGACTGAACTTGGGTTCGCTGTGTTGACAGGCGTAACTGCGTATCGAGTGGTGTGGGTTGGGGCACCCCTGTTCTAAAGTTTGAGCTGTTTTAAAAAGTTCGGCTTCCTTGATGTTGGACATCAGAATGTCCACTGTTACAATCTAGAGGGTTAAATGTTCTAGAAGTTACTGTAACACTTGTATCCTAGTCAGAACAAACGCTATTCCATGTTTCGAGTGACTCTGCAACATGTATAAAAATTAGACGCCTCATACTGAAGGGGTTTTCAGGAATAATATGAGTTCCGTGTAAGATCTAGGACAGCAGACGAGAGCTGGTGAATGCAGAACTCCCCGGAGTGCTGAGGTTGTGTCTGTGTTATATGATAGCAAGAGCTAAATACGTTTCCTTCATGATACGAGTTCACATTTATTAGCGATTATGTGGGGAATCAGGTCACGCCCTCGCGCTGCTGTACCATTCAGGGGAACAGCAGACTTTCTCTATTCATCTCACACACAAACATTTTTACAAAGGTGGACAGAGGACAGAGGATCTGGAGTGAAGCTTTAGGTTCTCTGCTGGGTCGAGTCTGTGTGTGTTGAAATCATGAGATTGATCTTGTGGAGCAAAGCCTTATGTTCGGGAAAGTCCTGGATGATCTGCTGCAGAACGTCCCTGATCTGACACACACACACACACACACACACACACACACACACACACACACATATTTAGAATGCTGTCTGTACAAAGTAAACATTACAAACATTAACACTGAAAGTAGAATAGAACCTTTCCGAGTTCTATAATGTTCTAGAGTTTTCGATGTTTTTTTTGCATAGAATGCAAAATGTCACAAATATTTCAGTGTTTGATGTTCTGGAATGCTGGGCTTTAAAATGACAGATGTTCTACAATCCCAGATGTAGCACGCTAGATGATCGAGTTCCGGGATTGAGATGATGTTCTAAAATCTAAAATTCTAATTATTTAGATGCACCATTAATTGTTCTTGAACAGCAGTGTCACTAGCTAGGGTTTAAGATGTGGACGTTCTAGAATGTCAGATATTCCAGAGAATATTAGATGAGAGTCAAAAGTCTTCGCATAATCGTGGGAAAATTTTTATAGGCTAGGATTTTTTAGAACAATATATTATTACAGAATTCCGAGTGCTCTAGAATGCCCGATGCTCAAGAATCGCTACCCTAGTAGCTCCAGAAGATTCGGTGGCAGGTCAAAAGAATTAGATGTTCGAAAATGTTAGATGTTCTAGAACATGTTCAAGATGTCCTCAAGTGCACCGTGCCTTACCGAGCACAATTCTTGCTGCAGCGTGTGCATAGCAAGCTGGAGGGCCTGTTCTCCACTCGCCAAGGGGTTGTAGCAACCGTCCCTCACGGCCCGCAGATGCTTCACCCGAGACTGCAGAGTAAACAGCTGGAACAGGTTCTAGAGTGGAGAATAGAATAACATTTTGGAAGGATCTACAGGAAAGAATGGGGGAATAATAAACAAATGACAAAACAGCCGAACGGAAAAACAGGAAAATTTTCAAAGGGTTCTGGAGCTGAGAACAAGAAAATATCTTGCTTGGTTCTAGAACAGACAGAACTGAGAACAAAATCCAGGTTCTACCAATAAAAAAAAAAACACTCAACAGAAATTAATACAACACAAAAGTGGAACATTGGGAACGTTTATCTGGATTCAAAATCATCTAAAATGTTTACTTTTAATGTATAGAATGTATAGAATATGATATGGGTGGAGCCAGACTAAGAAATGGGTGGGGTTATGCTGAGTAGATCATGAGAGCATAAGCGATATACTCATGTATACCGTAAACATGCTTTTGTGTGTTTGTGTGTTTGTGTGTTTACATATACACACTTTCTGTTTGATGTCCTGCATGCTGTTGAGGTCATCAGTTTGGCTGGAGATGGTGTTGTTGAGTTCAGTGACCTGCATTTGTTTCTGACTCAGTTTCTCACTGAAACAAATCTGCTCCTGCTGCAGCAGCACTATTAATGCATCATACTCGCCTGCTTGCTACACACACACACGCGCACACACACACACACACACACACACACACACACACACACACACACACACACACATTAGTGTTCAGCAAGCAAAAAAAACAAAAAGAAAAACCATCCTTTTTAGTATATTTTGTTAGAACTTAGAACCACACTGGAATAAACTGTGACATTATTATATATGTGATAAAAAAGAACAATTAAAAGATATGTTGTTTAAGTATTCACCCCCTCTGTTACCGGATTCTTAAAGTCATTCAGGTGTAACCGGTTTCCAAGGTAAGTATCATTAGATTATTAGAAAGTAGTTGAATAATGCAATCATAAAGGTCACATGATCTCACTATAAATACATCTTGTCACTGGAAAAACCCACTAATCGCTAGAGGACATATCAAAAAAACTATTCATTGCTGTGAAGCATGGCGGTGGAAGCGGCTTGTCCACCTTGAGTTAACCTTGAGTCGCTTGTGTCTCTTAACAGACTAATTCCTTCATTCCGTTCAATGAGAATTTTATTCCCGGGAGCGATCAGAAGCCCAGGAATCTTGTTAGTCTCCAGAATGAGTGGACGAAAATCTGTTCCGTTTAAATGGAAATATTTATAATGAACTAGAGAGTGAAATATTTGATAAATCTTTTACTTTCCTTAAATGTTGGAAGGGTTTTTACAGGCTGCTAAAATTAGCAGCAACAATTAGCCAAATTCCATCTGCGTAATAATGATCATCGGAAACTTTTCCAGAATGCTACATGAGTCATTGTGAGGTGAATAAGAGGTGAATTTTCAAGTCCATTGCAAACACACATGCCTTGTGTGCTTGGAAGACTTCGCGCCGAAGGTTGTGTAGTGTGTTCTGGAGACTGGAGTGTGTGAAGTGCTTGCGGTTGCTGTTTGCCAGAGCATCGCTGCGTGTCGCAATGTTCTCGGTCCGAGAGACTGCTGCCTCCATCTCTCTCAACATCTTCTCCTGCTGCTTCAACAGCTGGCTGTAATACCCCTACAACACACACACACACACACACACACACACAAACATACAATGCACTACATTAGCACAAACATGAATATAAACATTCACTAACTCTCACTAACACACACACACACACACACACACACACACCCTCCATGCGGTGGATCTCAGTTTTCATGGTGTGTATGTCCCCTTTTCCAGCGTCTGAATCCAAGGCCGAGCGAGTCTCACGTGCCAGCTGAATTTTTCTCTCCCACAACATGATCTGCCGCCTACACAAACAAACACAAACACACAATGCATAATTGTTTGGGATCACTGGGATATAGTTACATATTAGTGTACAGATTATTTTTCTTTTAATGCGTGTGTGTGTGTGTTTGTGTGTGTATGTGTCTGTGCGCACTCTGCTTCCACTAGGCTGTTCAGTAATTGCTCTTTTTCTTCTTGGATCTTCTCTAGACGTAGTTGTGTCTCTACAGACTTTTTATTTGCATCCTAAACACACAAACACATATGTTATCATCATCATCAGCCTTGCAGTTTAATTATGATTTCTGTGTGTGTGTGTGTGTGTGTGTGTGGAGCGGTACTTTAAATGTATGTATGAAGCTGTTCTCCATCAGGATATTGCTCTTCTCCAGTTGCTCTTTCATGTGTGTGTTCTGGTTCACGAGTGCGCTCAGCTTCTGCATATCCAGCCTCAGAACATCAAAGCGTCTCTCCATCTCAGTCAGACTGCGCTCCTCCTGCTCGCACTCACCTACACACACACACACATTTTTCATATATATATATATATATATATATATATATATATATATATATATATATATATATATATATATATATACATACATATTCAATAATGAAGCAAATAATCTGTGTATGTGTATATGTGTATGCCTGTGTATCTCTGACTGTGTTTGTGAGCATGGGTGTGTGTGTGTTTGTGTGGGTGTGTGTGGGTGTGTGCACTGAATACCCTTTGTGCGAAGCTTCCTCTGCTGCAGGATGGTGAGCTTGGTGTTCAGCATTAGCTTTGCACTGTTTTCTGCTTGTTTCTCCTGACTCAGACTCACTAGCTCCCCCTGCTGCCAGAGCCAGAAGTGCCGCTTCTCCTTCATTTCAGCTTCAAGCTCCTCCAGCTGCTTAGTCAGAGCCCTCACCTCGATCTCCAGAGGGCCCAGGTCTTCATGCTACTCTCACACACACACACACACACACACACACACACACACACACACACACACACACACACACACACACACACACACACACACACACAGAGAGACGCACACAAATTAAAAGTGCTTAAACAGGAAGGAGTGTGTGTGTGTGTGTGTGTGTGTGTGTGTGTGCACTTGTCTCAGGGTCTGTTTGTTTAGATTCAGTAAAGAAAGCATGGCCTTTGTGTACATCAATAAAGTGGCCATGGCATGGGTGTAGATTCAGCAAAAAGTGGTGTGGCAAGGGTGTAGATTCGGTAAAGGAGGCGTGGTCTAGTGTATATTTGGTAAAGGAGGCGTGGCCTGAGTAGCTTCAAATTGTATTGTGCATATTTAGCTCATTTACTGAAATGATCATTATGATGTGATGAGTGTGTGTAGCATGTGTGTTGTGTAAAGAGTGTATGATGAGTGTGTGACTGTGTGTGTGTGTGTGTGTGTGTTTGTGGCAGGTTTGTCATGCGTCGAGTGTGTGTCGTGTGATGAGTTCCTCACCCCTGTGCTCGCCCTGATCTGGTCGATCTTTCTTTTCAATGTGTTGATGGTCGTCTGTTTGCGCTCGATGGTGTAGATGAGCTTCGCCATCACTGCCTCATTGGTGGAGAGCAGCTGGTTCCGTTTCATCACTTCCTGTTCCTGGTCCAGTTGCAGGCGAGAGAGAGCTTCGCCTTGCAGCTCCACCTCACTGGTCTCCAGCGCTAATAAAGCTAACTCGTTCTCAACCTTGGAAATCAAGGCATCCTGATACACACACACACACACACACACACACACACACACACACACATATATATATATATTCATCATTCATCTTCTACCGCTTTATCTGATCTTCCCTCGGGTCACGGGGAGCCTGTGCCTATCTCAGGCGTCTATGGGCATTAAGGCAGGATACACCCTGGATGGAATGCCAACCCATCGCAGGACACACACTCACACACATTCACACACACATTCATACACTAGGGACAATTTTCCAAGGTGCCAATCAACCTACCGTGCATGTTTTTGGACCGGGAGGAAACCGGAGAAAGAACCCCTGAGGTATGGGGAGAACATGCAAACTCCACACACACATACATGGCCGAGAAGGGAATCGAACCCGGACCCTGGCGAACGTGCTAACCACTAAGCCACCGTGCCCTTCATATATATATATATATATATATATATATATATATATATATATATATATATATATATATATATATATATATATATATAAACACATTTTTTACACTGAGCAGGTTAAATAAGTAAAATGTGTGTGCACTCACATTCTCCCTCTGCAGGGCCATGGTCTTGGTACTGAGGTGGTGTGTGTATTTGGCAGCGTTGTTGTGTGTGTGATGCTCCTGCATCTTCCTCATGATCATCTCTTCCAGATCCAGCCTTGCCAATGCCTCCATCTCTAACTGCTTCCCCAAGACTGTGAGTGTTGACTGATGTGCTGACTGATCCTGCAAACACACACACAAACACACACATGCATGTACAGAGTTATAGAGTTATGTGCAAGTTTGTATCGTTTTCTGTCTGGTGTGTGTGTGTGTGTGTCTCACTGTAATCACGCCGGTCAGGATCCTCTCGGTCTCCTGAAGCGTGCGTGTGTGTGTGGTGTAGAGGTTCTGCAGAGCCTCCATCTTTGTGGCTGCCTGTGAGTCGAGCTTCCTGTAGGTGGCGCAGTTAGATTCGGCCCGTTTGCCCTGCAGCGTCAGGGACTCGTTCCTCTCGTGCTCGTGTGTGATTGAGCGTCTGTACCCCTCTCCCTCCGTCTCCAGAGCTCGCACCTCGTGATTGGCCGACCTGTAGCAGGATGGACGAGGATGGACAACCAATCAGATTTGGCTCTTAATGATCACAATGCTGCAAGATGCTGTCATTTTCTAACACACACACACACACACATACATACACACCGCAGCTGCTCCTGCATCTGGGTGTACAGCTCTTCTTCTTTCTTTATCTCATTTAAGCAGCTGTTCCACTGCTGTAGGAGCTGCTTTCTCTCCACTGCCATAGAGTCTATCTCCAATTGAGTCTGCCACAACACACACACACACACACACACACACACACGCACACACACACACACACACACACATTCTTATATATAGAGTTTTATTTCTTTTACACCACAACAAGCTACCAATGGTTTTATATGACAAATTATTAAAGGAAATTATTATAATAATTACAAATTATTATCCATGTCCAGCTGCATACCAGTTGTGAATTATGTGAGTTTTTAAGCTGTTGAGTGTGTGTGTGTGTGTGTGTGTGTGTGTGTGTGTGTGTTTAATATGTAAATGAGTGTGTAGTATTGAGTGAGTCTGTTTGCATGTGTGTGAGGTGTTGAGTGTGAGTCTGTTTGTGTATTTGTGATGTGCATCTGTGTGTGATAGAGAGAGATATTGAATATGTGTGTGAGATACTGAATGTATGCGGGGTGTTAAGTGTGCATGTATTTGCGTGTTACGTGTGAGTCTGAGTGTGTGTGTGTGTGTGTGTGTGTGTGTGTCTGAGAGAGAGATATTCAATGTATGTGTGGTGTTGCGTGTGAGTGGGTGTGTACTTGTGTGTGGGGTGTTGAGTGTGAGTCTGTTTGCATAAGTGTAAGTGTGTGTATGTGTGTATGAGGTGTTAAGTATGTGTATGTGTGTGTGTGAGAGAGAGAGAGAGAGAGAGAGAGAGAGAGTGAGAAAGAGAGATGAGGTGTTAAGTGTGTGTTTGTGTGTTTGTGTGTGCGTGCGTGTGTTGGTGACAGACATTAAATGTATGTGAGGTGGTGTAATTGTGTGTGTGTGTATACACATGAAGATGTGTGTGAGGTATTGTATGTATTTGTGTGTGTGTGTGTGTGTGTGAGAGAGAGCAAGAGAGTGAGATATTGAATGCGTGTTAGGTGTTAAGTGTGTGTATATGTTTGTGTGATGTATTGAGTGTGTGTGTGTGTGTGTGTGTGTGTGTGTGTGTGTGTGTGTGTGTAACCTCTGTGAGAGCGTCTCCAGCTGCTCCCTTGTCTCTGCTTTGTGCCACCGTCTGCACTTGCAGCATAGCGATGCGCTCCCTCAACGTCTCCACTTGCCTCGTCAGACGATCTACATATAGATCCTACAACACACACACACATACACGAGTAATGATTAATGGCTTCGTCTTTACAAGCCAAGTTCCAGAGATGGGGTGAAGGATGAAGAGCAGAGAGAGGAACCTGCTGGTGCTTCTGTTGTTCGGCTCGCCGTTTCTCTGCCTGCGCCCTGTTCTTGGCGTTCTTCACAGCAGCCAGGTCCGAGCGCAGGTCTGATGTCACGTCCTGCATGTACAGCTGACGCAGAGCGAGATCTTCCATCTCCGACTGCAGTGCTGATACTGTGATCCACACACCACAGAGAAACACACAAACACACCACACACACACACATACACACAAATACAAAGACAACAAGGACACATAACACACATTTTAGTGATGGTTTAGAGGTCTGTATGTGTGTGAGAGAGAGTGTGTGTGTGTATGAGAGAGAGAGAGAGAGAGAGAGAGAGAGAGAGAGATATTGAATGTGTGTGAATGTGATAATAGTATATGTGTGAGAATGTATATAGATTTAAGTGTATGTATTTAAGTGAGTGACTGTGTGTTTGTGTGTGTATGTAATGTGAATGTGAATGTAGGTGTGTGTGCTCATGTGAGAGTGTATATGTATTTAAGTCTATGTGTGTGAGTGTCTATGTGAGTATGAGAGAGTAAGAGTGTATGTGAGTGAATGTGAGTGTGTTTGTGTGTGTTTCTGTATGTAAAAGTGTGTGTATGAGGTAGTCTGTATATATGTTTGAATGTACGTGTGTTTGTGTATGTATGCGAGCGTGTGTGTGTGTGTGTTTATATGTGCATGTAAGTATGTTTTTGTGAGTGTTTGTGTGTATTTGTGTACGTCAGTGTGTGTATTTGTATATTTGTGTATGTGAGAGTGTATGTGTATGACAGTGTGTGTGTGTGTGTGTGTGTGTGTGTGTGTGTAGAAGTTAATTTATTTATGTTGGGTTTTTTTTTGAGTGCGTGTTTGTGTGTGCAGAAGTTTTTGTGTTCTCACCCTGTGTGCGCTGCTTCTGGTTCTGTGCCGTCGTGTTGTTGTACTGGTTCCTGACCTTCTCCACCTGGTCCTGAATGCGACTCCTGTCTCTGATGGCGTCGTTGCTGCAGTCATGTCGATCCTCTAGAAGTACCTGCAGCCTGGAGAGATTCTGCTGTGTGTTGTAGAGTCTGACGGCGAGATCCTCGCGCCCCGAGATCTGCATCCGCTGCTCCATTACCTGGCGCAGAATGCACATCTTTTAACATCACACTGATTACAGAATGAAACGTTTGTTCTGTTTTATCCATTTCTAGCTACATTTGATTTCAACTGAATGTTTTCAATTGAATGGATTTAAAGTGATTCGTGAACACTGAAATAGTGGGAAATGTGAGCAGAACCTCCTCACGGAGCTTCAGGTCGAGTTTCTCCATCTGCCTGGTGAAAAGCTTCTTCACGGCTGCTTGCACCCTCGTCATTAGGGGCTGTGGGGAAAATGTCCCATTAGAAACTTTAATACTTTCATACTGGATTGTCCACATAAACATTAAGAGTTTGTGTAAAGTCACACACATGCTCAGGATCCAACACGATCAGTTCAACTTCGTCTTCATCATCATCTTCATCGCCACCGCCGTTTTCATCACCATCACGGCTCAGCCTTGATCTCTCATCATCCTCGCTGTCTGTCAAAGCCGCCTGGAGCGGAGACACAAACACACACACACACACAGAGAAAACATATGTGACAGGGTGTAGATGTAAACAGGAAACGGTGTTATGAATTGTAAACAGAAAGTGGTGCCGTGTGGTACCGTGGAGTGGTCGGCCAGTGTGAGGTGGAGAGACGATGATGGGGGTTCTGGTACACTCCCACTGTCCTGCTCTGTATAACACACACACGCACACACACACACAATCACACGCTATCTAATTATAGGTGGCAGAAGTGTGTTTAAAAATTGTATCTAACTCAATGAAATTTTATTTCATTAACATTCAGGAAGTGTGTCTGTGTTTGTGTGGTATCAGGTAGACATCCAGGTGTGTGTGTGCGTGTGTGTGTATAAGGTTGAAGGTAGCCAAGCAGACCTGAATGTGTGTGTGTGTGTGTGCATGTGAATGCTGACCTGATTGTGTGTGTGTGATGACACTGGTGGTGGTGTGAGTGTGTGAGAGGTCAACACTGGACTCGTCTTGCTCAGTAGATCGTTCCTGTAAAAAAAACAAACAGACAAAAAAAAAAAACACACAATGGAAATGAACCCATAGCTTCTGTCCAATCAGAACCCAGAATTCAGTGGGTAGAGAAGCATCAGAATGAGTTGGAGTGGCTTTCTCGGTCCACACACTCGGGACAACGTCCATCTTCCATCAATTGAGACCCAATGAACACTTTTACTACAGTATAAAAGTTCTGGTTTACCTGCAGAGACACATCAGAAGGAACCTCTGCACCATCATCGGCTTCCTCAGGTTTCTCTGATTCCTCAGGTTTCTCTGATTCAGTATGCTCCTCAGGTTTCTCATCGTCATCATGTGGTGTTTCTCCCCCCTCTTCATCCTTAGGTTCATCAGCTCTCTCCATCTTGAAACTGAAGGTGGTGGAAGACGTTAGACTGGTTTATGAATGAACATTTTTACTCTACAAATATCAGAAGAGGCACAATGAAGAAGATGAAAAGATGATATGCTGAACAGAGCATTTTTATTAGTTGTTCAGCAAAACTGTCATAATTACGTTATTTTTTTTCTCAGCAAACATTTGCGAAAACTAATTTGAATGACATTTGAGGTTTAAGAATGAAACAAAAATGCTCTTTTTGTATTTACGACACTTCCAATACTTTAAAATTGTATAAAACATCGCATTTTCTTACCTTTATAAACAAGAAATAAAAACTTTCCTTAATTTTATTGGAAAGGTAAAAAACTCGTGACTGACATTCACGGTTCGAGTCCCTTCAGCGTGTATGAAACATGTTGCTAAGCAACCACAGACAAACGGGGGTTGGTGCGACTGTTTATAAGAGAGCTGGCTCTTGCTTCCGGGTTTAGTATTTTTTTTGTTTTTTTTTTTTACGGTAATTTTTTAAATTTAAAACATTGACCGACTGAATGAAAAAAAATGTAAAGAGAATTATTTTAGACTGTAATTGTAAAACGCAGCGTGTCTTTATTTCGTTAGAATGTAATATTTAATCGCCATTTCTTCCCGCACGCTAGAGGGCGACATGGCGTCGTTACCCGAATGAAACACAGAGCGCCGAGTCAAATGCGCGGAAACACAACATGGAGTAGAGAAGAGAAACAGCGCTTTATTTCTACAGAGCGGTATTTATATTATTATATTATTTATATTAAATATCCTACATTGCAGCCGTATTCTAAATAAACGCTTCAAAAATTTGGATCTCACAGTGTTATAATGTCATTGTTAGTTAATTACAAACTGAATTAAAAACCCACAAATCGTTATTTTCTGTTCCTTATTTATTTATTTACATGCTTTCAAATGTTTGTCAAATATATATATATATATATATATATATATATATATATATATATATATATATATATATATATATATATATATATATAGTGTGTGTGTGTGTACACACACAGACGAGCTGGTATCAGAAAGTTTTGAAACTCGCCACCAGATGGCAGCACAAGGCTGCACGCACAATCACAGGGAGCATGGACCTTCATAAGTCAATACTCCAAGAGACGTCGTCCTGTCTACGCTTAGATCGGATCTACGTCTGAGTCCATCCTGGTTGGAACAAAAAGCAACCATGAACAAACTGTGCACGATCTGTCACAGAGACATTTAACATGATTCAGCAAGTTTGCGGCACCACCACAACAGGTCGTTTTGAGCTGAAAACACCAGAACTCTTCATGTGGAGATGATGGGCTCTTCCCACTGAAAAAAGCAGGTCTGCAGCACCACCGAGTGCATGCTCATCGTCTTTTTTAATCCCTAATAGATGGTTCTGCTGTTGAGTCGTCCAAGGAAGGACATTTGGTCAAAACTTTCCGATACCACCTCGAAATATCTCCAGGCTGTTTCTTGTTCTTTTTCCTGCTGTCTGTGTTTTATTGCTATGTATTGTATGTGAACTGTTTCAGGTAGGAGATGAAGGTGAAGATAAAGCAGTGGCACGGTGTGGCTTCATGGCTCTGGGTGGCAAATGATGAAAACTGTGGCATCTGCAGAGCTCCATTTAACGGCTGCTGCCCGGACTGTATGTTTTAAAAAAAAAAACCTATACACTCTAGATACGTAAAGCAGAGCCTGGATTTCACTGCTCTGTGTGTACCTGTATAATCCTCCTTGTGCAGGTAAAGTCCCTGGAGATGACTGCCCTCTGGTGTGGGGTCAGTGCTCACACTGTTTCCACATGCACTGCATCCTGAAGTGGTTGAACTCGCAGCAAGTGCAGCAGCAGTGCCCCATGTGCCGGCAGGAGTGGAAGTTTAAAGAGTGAGGATCTCGCTGTCATTCGTTCACACTTTTAACACACCTACGCTGCATCGCAGTAATGCTTGTTTCCTTCTCGTGTTTCTTTCAGGGGAGAGACAGCATGAGGGGACAGAAACAGACCCGCACCAATAAATCACCTGTTTTACTTTGTTTTTCACTGAAAATAAAATTATGCTGTTTCATTACTACTTGCATCTTTATACATACACACACACACACACACACACACACACACACACACACACACACACACACACACACACACACACACACACACACACACACACAAGTCACTATTAGGCTAACACACCTATCATACTAGTGAGATTTCAGTATGGACAACCACAACCTCCACACATCATGCAGACACTATTGTTCGAGTATTGTTCGGCTTCAATTGGTTCCAAATTTGATTTTTGTCGATTATTGTGACATCGCAACTAATATTTGCATATTTAAAATAAAATTAAATAAAGCCGACTGAGTTCCTTAAGGTGTTATAATATGTAATATTTTTTTTTGTTTTTAAAAAAATTTGGGGAGGGAAAATAAAATTCTAGTGGTTTTGGAAAAAATACAGGACTGTGAGTAAATGTGTGAAACAACATCGGCTGCATTTATTCGGATGCAATAAATAAATTTAAACGACGAGATAAACAATACAAGTAGGTTGCTGTCATGCAATAATTCTAGGTAGGGAGTAATAATAATAATATTATAGAGGGTATTGCAGACATTAAACATTTTTTAAAGGACACGCCCACATTTCATCATCTAACACCTAAATAGTTCAAAAGTTCTGATTCGGGATAAACGTGTTCTGATCCGATTGGACGTAAGCAAGAGGCGGTTCCTGGGGCAGGACAAGTGTTTAGCGTGCAGTAAAAAGAAGTGTAGAGTTTTATCACCTTGGAGCTTAACGTGTGCGAAAGACACAGAGCCACGCCCCTACACACAGACAGGACATGCCCCCCCTTCTGGTTAAAATATAAAGTTTGTTTAAATACAGTAAAAACTCTTTCAGCTTTCCCGAGACGATATGGAGACGCATTCTGAAGCCATTAAGACTTTTTGGAGTCTTGCGCGTTCCTCCGGCGTACGCTGTTCAAATCCACCGGCGTGAAAGCTGCAGGATGGAAACACGCGCACACAAACACATACACAAAGAAATGACACATTACAAACACCTAATTCATCCTATAATAATCATACACTATGCTGAGAGCTAAGTGGTTAGGGCACTGGATCAGGAGGTCATGAGTTCAAATCCCAGCCACACCAAGGTGTAATTTAAACCCCAACCTGCAGGAGTAAGGCCAGTAAAGCATCTTCAGCCCTGTTACAATTTAATTGATGGGATTGGTCCTGTTCTTTCTGGGTCTGCCTGATTTATCTTCTGGAGTTGGAAAAGCACCCACCGTACCTGAGGGTCATGATCCATAAAGGTCATGTGGAGGTTAAACTCCATTACCAGGAAAATCGATTTGGACTGTTATTAATGTTTGCTATAGTGGTTATTGTCTAAAAACACCACGATTACTTATGAAGCTGTAATAAATGTAGTTTCTCTCAGGGATTCTTCCCCAGACCATCTCAGGGAGTTTTTCTTCATCAGCATCACCACTGGCTCTCTCATGATTAGCATTTAGGAAGTAATAGAATAGAATAGCGTTGATTTGTCACATATACATTACACAGTGAAATTGTTTCTTCGCGTATCCCAGCTTGTTTGGAAGCTGGGGTCAGAGAGTAGGGCCCCTGCAGGACAGAGGGTTAAGGACCTTGCTAAAGGACCCATGAGTGGCAGCTTGGCGATACCGGGGCTCGAACATCCAACCTTGATCACTAGTGATTGAGATACCCGCCTCCCCTTTATGACAGAATATTAGATTTGTACTCTGTTTCTGTAAAACTGCTGTTGGACAACGTGCACATTTTTATGATGTTTCTTTTATTATATCGTTATTTCTTTTATTATTTTATTTCTTCTTCATGATGTTTCTTTTTATTTTATTTGTGTGTATGTGTGTACGTACAGCTCAGGCTGGGGTTCGGAGTTCTCTCCACGTACTTCTGAGGTCCTTTATTGCTGTTTTCAGTTCCCTGGAAGGACTGCATCTCCCTCATCACACACTGCCAGGCTACACACACACACACACACACACATTTAAAAAAATGTCATGTCTAAGATGATAATGAAGTAGAAGAAAATGTGGAGCTGAGTTTCTGACTGTAGTGGATGAAGCGGACGTTCTCCTCGTGCGCTGGGGTGAGGAACTCATCAGTGTTGGATGGAGAACAAACTCCTGATGCCTGCTTGTAGTTCTGCACCATCCTTAACCCTGCTGACACACTGACACACACACACACACACACACACACACACACACACACACACACACAGAGGAACATTTAACCGGATGGGGTTACAGGTTATATAATTCAATAAAAAGTTAATTTGCTGCAGACAATCAAGTACAATTTACATTAATTAATTAATTTATTTATATTAATTAACATTTAACTATAATGTATTCCAATTGAATATAAAATATGCTAAATATAACTCTATGTGAATATGAATATAAAATTAGTCATTTAAATGAAACTGCATTCATTATTTCTAACGTTTTACTACAATTAGTTTTATCGTTTTTATCTTCTCCATATTTTCTTAATCCTACCCGTATTCTGACAAATCCCGCCCCTTCGCTGTGATTGCGTAAAAACAATCCGCATCCTATACCGTGATTGGTTCTTTGTACCCACAAACGCGAGGGATAGCAGCACTCTTATCCAATCACAGCACAGACACGGAAGCGGAACCTTTTCTAAATACGGGTGGAAAACACTAGACTGCTAAATTGCTAGCGGCTTAGCAAAATGTATCATGTTTCTTTATGCTAACTACGGAAACGACCTGGTTTTAGATACACGGATACTGGCGAATATTTCTGAACCTACCGCGTGTGGATTGTTTAATAAATAAAAGCAATAAGCAAGTTTTGTTTTCAAAGAAAATGCAACGCTTCAAAATCCGCCAAGAGAAGTCGCGGCTATTAGCAAAACAATGGCTGGAATGTGTTTTACTAGATAGGGCGCATTAGGTGACGTTTAGTACTACTCCCATACAGTGCACTTGAATAGGGAATGGGATTGGATTTAGGATGTAACCGGTTCGGGAAAAAAAAAAATTATAAGATATATATATATATATATATATATATATATATATATATATATATATATATATATATATATATATATATATATATAATATATATATATATATATATATATATATATATATATATATGCGACGTGACGCGGAAGGCTTCATTACTGCTGTTATTTGGTTATCGCATTTAATTAATAAGAAATAAAGAAAAGAATTAAGTAGATTCATTTGGTTTAATAATTACAAAAATTTTATTGAAAAAAGTATAAAAAAATCTTTTTCGGGTCGTGCAAAATAGAACGCTTGTACAGTAAAAAAATGTAGAAAAAAAACAACAAAAAAGTAGACCGATATCAGAACATAAAAGAAAACAAAAGTACATTTAACAATTTCTAATAAAATAAGTATAAATGTATACATACTATTATTACACACCTGAATATACAGCAAAATTATTTCACAAAACCCCAATTTTCCTCTTTGCAAATTTGCAAAACAAATGTTTACAGGAGACTACACGTGAATACACAGACAAACGCTTTGCATTCTCAATAACTTTCGCCATCTTGGTTCTTCTGCTGTTCCTCGTGCTCAGACTTTCACCGATGTCAAAACGGTCACCGGATGAATGACGTAAAGCAGGGCTTCTGCTCAAATTGTTCATCCATCCATCCATCCATCCGTCCATCCCTCACGATCAAATGGAGGAGAGAATTGAGTTGATTCGATGACGCACCAGCGATGCTCCAGGTTCAGTCTCCTCCTACGCCAAACATCTCCACCAGCTCTTTGTAGTCTGTGTCGATGAGGTCAGCGGGTTTCTCTCCACATTCGTTCTCGGCCTCGAGGTCGGCGCCGAGAGAGATCAGGTACCTGAACACCACAGGAATATTTAATCTACGCTCTAGATGTTTTCCCCCCCCCCACGTGTGATACGCTGTGAAAGCATGCACGCTTACTTGGCGATGTGCGGGAACCCGTCGCTGCAGGCCATGTGGAGTGGCGTCCAGCCGTCCTCGTCTCTCTGCATGATGTCAGCGCCGTACTTCACCAGCAGCTGCACGCACTCCAGGTTGCCCGAGAGAACGGCTTCGTGGATGGCCGCCATGCCTGGTGAAGAGCAGAGCAAGCACAGGGTTAAACATCTGTAATAGTGAATAAATCTATTTAGAAGATCATGTCGTTTTGTTTCTTCGTAATGGACGGTCATGACGGTGACTACGGTGTATTTGAGAAGTCTTCGGATAAATGACTTATAAGTAGTTGCTCCGTGTGTGATGCTCTGACTGGCACCCCTGCCTCCCTACTGGCACTGTATTGTTCCTATACTAGAAAAGCAGATCTCACCTGTAGGGTACATGGTGTCCAGGGTGACCCTCTTGGCCCGGATGAAGCGCCCAATCCTCTCCAGCTCTCCTTGCCGGACGTAATCCTGGAAGATCACGTCATTGGGGAAGTGGACGTTGCGGACCGTTTTCGTGGACTTGTGGGAAGGAAGGCAGGTCACCAGACCCCCGGCTTTGGTGTTGCAGCCTTCATAGGTCACGCTCTGGGTCACTGGGCACTGGTAGTACTTCATTATTGCCTGAATGAAAGCTCAGTCGCTTGTCAATATCCCTTCTGGATCGTCTTGTTTTACGCGCGTCTTCAAGTCCTCTCGCCGTGTGCTGTCTGGCCAGAGGGTCGGAGCTCTTTATATCCTCTCCCACACTATTTTTGGTGCCATCACCTCACAGCTCGAGTGACTGATTTGGAAGCGGAGCGGTTTTTTTCGACCCTCCTGATGGACAGGAACTGTAACTTCAGCTTGTTTTCACCAAGATTCTTTCACACACACACACACACACACACACACACACACACACACACCTGGTGGCTTGCGGTCACGTACTACACAAGCAGCCAGTAAACGTCTAGTAAACAGCTGAAAGGATGGTTTATGGATGAAGCATGCAGAAGAAACTACTGGACGTGAATACAGTTCTGGAAATAGCCTCGATGGTCAACAAATATATATCCGTTTCCCATCACAAAGGTTATTTTTGAGTTAAAATGACGGTGCAGTCGAATGTTTTGTTTTCTGACTCACTTGCAAGGTTTCATTGCATGTTTAGATCACTTCTAAAATTGCTAATCAATTACATCAATAATTTGTGATCTGGGTAAAGAAGGTGTGGCCTAACGAGGGCGTTGGTCCTAGTCATGGACTTCCAGGACAGAGCAGAAGAATGCTCGGAGATCCGCATCGCTGTGCATTTTTAAGGTCCTAATGTGTAAACATTGACAAGTTTACAAGTACTTTTTAGTGAACAAATTTTTTGATACCACCTTGTATTTGTTCATAGTAATAATTCATTCATTATGGGGAAAAAAATGTATTCGTAATGAATCGCTCGATTGTTACAATGATGACGTGATTAAACGCAACTTATTTGTATCAGTTCTAAAAGGTACCTAAAATGAATAAAATTCTCTAACCAACATGCACATGGACGAAGTGTATGTTTATTAGTGAATATTAGTGACTGTTTTAATTGCCGGACGTGTACATCATGGTTTATCTTGGTGCTTGATTTTCAGTAACAAATGTTTAGTGAATTTTTTTTTTGGGGGGGGGGGGGGGGGGGGGGGGGGGGGGGGGGGGGGTGGCGGGGGGGGGGGGGGGGGGGGGGGGGGGGGGGGTGGGAGGGGGGGGGGGGGGGGTGGGGGGGGGGGGGGGGGGGGGGGGGGGGTTATTTCACCCCTTATTTTTTTTTTTTTATAAAAATGGCCCAACATAATTGTACATTGCATTAACTGCTCGCTAAATAAACTATTAAAATGTACATTAACGTATTAAATGGCAAAAACAATGAACAAAAAGAAATTGTGGTCAATATTTCAGGCAGGTAAAATAAAATAAATACGCCAACAAATTTCTCACCATTTTGTTGTTTATTTGGCCACCAGTTCATTTATCCACATTTTTTTTCCTTTTTCTTTTTTTCAAGTGTGATGGAATGCTTCGAACTCGTTCACGCCTCTTTCGCTCTGTTCACCTCACAATAATAATTATAACAATAAAAATAAAAAAAGACCATTATACAAGCCCCTCCCCTTTCTAAACCCAAACCCTTCCCCATTAAACAACAGCAACAAACAGTCGGGGGATACGACGCCACATTTACGACCCTGGATGCTCTGCTGTTGTTCACCATCCCCTTCATTTACCTTGCACGACCGAGAAGAGACGAAGAGCAAAAGACGGAAAATTTCTGAAGAGGGGAAAAAAATAATTTCTTTCAGTAACCGACCTGAAATCTCTGCTGGCGTAAAATGTAGTGGTACAGAATTCCCTCCCTCCCCTCACAGCCTGGGGGTCACTGAACCCCTGGACATTACACAAATAAAAACTGGAAAAATAGAATTAAATACAACAAATAGATAACTTTTATCTTGTTAAAAAAAATATCAGTAGCTACGTATTAATGGTAATGGAGGAGGGGGAAGAAAGAATGCACACACAAGGGGGGGAAAAAAAAAGGAAAAAAAAAAAAGAAAGGAAGCTTGGTCTTGGCTACATCTTGGATCTGAATCGAGTGAGAATGTTACTGGTTTGTTTGTTTTATCGCACTGATGCCCTGAGATTGACGTGTTCCATCCCAGCCACCAAACTCTCATCAACCTCCCGAGAGAAAAAAAAAAAAAAAAAAAAAAAAAAAAGAAAAAAAAACTGCAGATCCCTGGAACCACCGAGGCGCTAAATAAACCGAAGAAACAAGCATTTTAATGCCAACAACGCATATGGGATCAGGAAACAGTTTGGTCTCTGATCAGAGAATCGTGTTTTTTCTTCTTCTTCTTCTTGTTCTTCAAGGTCATGGTGTAAAAAAGTCCATTTGATGTGGAGAAGTGTGAGGGTTCCTGGGGACAGGGATGGGCCTGGAGTAGTGGAAGCGGTGGTTGGTGAAGGGTTTCCTCTCTCCTCTCTCTCCCGCTCCTGTCCTTATAACTCGTCGTGTCCCTCTGTGTCTGACTCGCCGCCCTCCGTGTCGTCCAGGTCCAAATCCTGAGCGAAGACAACAATGGTTATTTGTTCAACCCTCTCCACCATTCCTGCGTCACCACGTCCTGAGCTCATCCTCGGTTCTCGGCCAAACCCCGGGACTGTGGTGTAATGTGGTGGATTTAGAATTCTAAGAGATATTCGGATTAGAGGTTTCCCAGAGTCAGGGCTCTTGGGTTCTGGAATGGGTTAAGCCATGATGACGACACTGTTCTAGAACATTCTCGCTCACGGCCCTCGAATTCCTTAGGCACCTGTTTAACCCAATGGTAACTCATGTGTGCTTATTTCCTTCAGTATATTAATCTGTCATGGCATCGGTCAAACCCTACTCTACTTTGTGTTAAAGATCATATCCGTTTCATTTCTACTCCAAGAACTGTTTGTTGGGTCTATGCGACATGTTAAGGCGTCTCAAGGTCAGCAGTGAGTACATGGTATTTGCACTGCTATACAAGGCGTTTCACCTTTGCACACGACAGAAAACTTAATAAATGTTCTGGTGAGACGGAAATTGTGAAAACAGTCCAGCAAGATTCTACACTTTGATAATAGGCTAAATGAGTTGGCTTACAATATCAGCCATTCAGATTTTCGAAATATGTTACATTTGTGATAATTACGTACTATTCTACTTATAAACTAAATATGATGGTTTACACACAAGATGAATAAAATGGATTAAAAATCTCAACACCACACAATCAAGTTTGAGACGTTTGGTGATTCAGGATTGGGTGGAAATTATTAGGGAGTTGTGTTGCATTTCCTAATCCGATAAGAGGAAGAAAAAAAAAAAAAGTAGCTACTCACATCGATCTCCTCATCATCATCTGCTGGTGCTCCACCTTCCTTTCCTCCACTCTCCAGGAAATTCGTAAAGCCCTCCAACGTTCTCTCGCCACTGTAGTCGATGATCTAAGATAAATACACGTTTCCTTTTTACCAAACCGGGACAAGGAGTATAACACAGGAGCATGCTCATTAAGTCTTTTACAAATGTTTAAAACAATGCACGCTTCACGACCGACCAGATTTATCTTCACAATGTCCGGTTGGATTTCAGAACTGCTGACTGACCAGCGCATAGCAAGGACCTTTATTTAGAAACCGGGATATAAAACAGTATCCTGAAACGCACCGTATAACCGGCTGTCAAACACCAGTATCATGTGAATCCATACTGAGGCTTTCTTTTACAAAAAAAGGGGTAATAAGATGCAAATTAGGAGATTAGGCATGTTGGAAATTCAAAAACAAAAGGCCACATTTTACTATTTATTTGTACAATGTAATGCTCAGGTATAGGAAGAAACAACCCCTTTATTTATTTATAAACAAGGTTTATTTGTTGTTAAAGCATTGCACTAATTTATGATTACAATCTTCATAATGATAAGTTTGTATAGATTCCAATAAATAATGATTATTTTTAAAAACAAAAAAACTTATTCAAGTCATGTGATGAAGTGTCTTCAAAGCCAACCACACAGCATTTGCCTCTGTAGTACAAACAGTCATTTGAATATGCATGTGTTTACTATTGCATAGCCGATTTACCGTCGGTGGAAAGGACAGTAAACAAGTGGCACGTCACGGGACGGGGCTTGAGTTTTTTTTTAAAGCTCTTGAGGAGCAACCCTGGTCTTTACCTGGTCAACAAAGAACCAGAGCGAAGTGGAATAGAGGTGGGAGAACCCGGCAGGAATTAGAGTTAGCGACATGCCTGTAAACGACACCGAGTGGGCCGAGCGCCACACGACTCCACTGCCCCATATTAGAAGGGGGCTGGTTTTGACCGGATTTCCTTGGCTCACGGTGCGACTCGCTTCCAAGATCTCTCGATCTGTAAACAAGCATTTCTAAATGTGGAAAGCAATGATGTGGAGGATTTAACCGGCGTGTAGTTTCATCCACCTTGGAAATAACCAGACCTCGGTGTTTGAATGGTGAGAGAAAGAGAGACGAGGTCATCCGACTGAAGCAAAGCTGATGGCAATTAGTATCGAATGAAGACCGTCGAGGATGAAGCTCTAGATAGGTTCCGATTCTAATCCGAGACACGATCGTAGATATCTAGCGGTCCTTAGATAAAGCGTGTTTGGATCCTTATGGATCCATTCCTGGTCCAATATGATTATGCTGGATAATCCTAACATTTGTAAATCAAAGAAATGGCACTGTTAAAGTCTCACCTTGTGATCGTCTCCTGCTGGGAAGAACTTGAGAGTGGGGAAGCTGTGCACTTTAACTGCCTCAATCTCGTTGGCCGTGGAGTCCATCTTGGCCACCACGATGTCGGCGTGGTCCTTGTATTTCTCTCCTAGCTGATCCCAGATCGGGGCAAGCTGCTTGCAGTGACCGCACCAAGGAGCATCTGATACAAAGATCAGGAATCATGAGAAGTTCAGAGAAGAACAGAACAGAAGAGAACAGCCAGATCTGGTTTGGTGCTTACAGAATTCCACAAAAACGTTCTTGGAAGCATCAAAGACGACTTCCTCGAAGTTCTTGCCCACCAGGACCTTGACCGGGTTCTTGTCCCAGTCTTCGGGAATGTCTTGGCTCATAAGGTGAGGCTGAGGGACAAACACACAAACAAAGGAAATCATGCCATGTGATGATTAAGCATGAGCTACAATATCATCTTGTGGAATGCTTAGAGAGAGAGAGAAACAAACAAAAACAAAAAAACAGAAAAAGAGCTTGTACCCTGAGTTTGCCGTCGACGAACGCCGTGCAGAAGGTGACGATGTTCTCGGTGGTGATCTCTGAAGACTCGGGTTTGTATTTGGTCATCTCGTCCTCCAGGGTGATGAGGCGCAGGGCGGGGCACTCGTCCTTCTTCAGGCCGAAGAACTCGAGGATGCGCTGGTTATCCTCCACCTCGCTGTCGATGAAGATGAACAGGATCTACAGACACACAATCACATTAATAATCATTGGGAGGTTTTTTCTTTAAAGCGGGAAGTGATGCATCATTTTTATTTATTTTTATTTACGCACCTTGCCCTTGAAGCCCTCGGCTGCTTTTTTAAAGTGGTCCAGCTTCTCCTGGAAGTCTGGGTTGGCTTTAGGCACAAACAGAAGGATGTGGGACTTGATGTCTCCTCCGAAGATTTTGGGGGCCGTCTGAGTGATATTAGAGGAGGGGGGTATTAATGCTTGTGTGTGCATTTACAGATTCCTATTTAAATGGACAAGCATCAATAAATATGAATGAGACATTTTTACAGTAACTGGCCATTACGTTACCCCCACCTATTCAATATTCATAACGGACAGCTTAATCGTTAAAATGATCCCTACCTCCTTTTAATTATAACCTGGTGAAGTCAACATGTAGTGGATCAGGACAGGGTCGTTGTTCAGTGTTTACCTGCTCGGTGAACTCGATGACCAGTGGGAGCTGATTGGCCCTGATGAAGCTCAGGAGGTTCTCTTTGGTGAGTTCGCCGTCGAAGGTGTTGCGGCCTTCATCAAACTGAAAAACACAAGACAAGATAAGAACTTTAGTTTTATGCACCAAGTTTTGAGGTGGCAAGACTTGACCTCGTGGAGGGTGTGTACTAGAGAGTGACTGGATCATTTCAGTGACTCGGTTCTTTGAATCTCATGCATCAAACAAACACAAGCAAATTCAGTAGAAAGATGAACGAATTACACGCATTCAAGACTCACTTAACATTCATGCATGACTCAGGAATTTATTCAGGAAAAGCAGAATTCCCACTCAGTCTCAGTAAAAGCCAAACATAGCGCAGAAGGCATGGCTTAACCAAAAGCACAACTTGATTATATACCTCTATTTAACATAAATCAACTCTGGTTAACATAACAGCGCTGTTAAATCATTCTACTTGGATAAAGTTCCCCTTACGCAACAACAGATCTGGAAACGTATCAGTAACTGGCTTTAAGAGTGGCAAAATCATCAGAGAGGTTTAATTACAGCTGTGTGATCGTATCCTCATCACTGGATTTTTGTAAAATGACATTTTACCATTTTTATACCCCACCAAATCCATGCTAACGGTCCATCACTAAACAGACATTAATCACAGTAACGAGACGCTACGACAAGGTGATGACCACCGAATCCGGACGTCTACCATGACCCGTTTCTGAGGAACCCTGACTAATATCATATGATTACATAACCACAGAATCATGAATTTAAGTCAGAGATGTTACATAATCTAGAAATCAAATACTGGGGGGAGATGAACGGGGGTTGATATTAAAGATATCAAAGCAGGTGGTCAACAGGTGTTGGTATATTAATCCGAGATCCAGATGCAGGCCAAAGCTGGGGGTGGGGTCTACAGTCAGGGTTTATTTTAGAACGGAGAGCTTGTGTGTGTGTAAGATCCCGATGTGGATATAGGTCAGTGTGGTTCAGGTTACCTGGCTACGACCGAGACGTGGAGTAGTAAGAGAAAGAACGACATGCTGACGCGCTGTACATAACCTAATGCATGTGTAACGTATAGAGCATTCGTTCTGGGTCACAGAGTCCTTGTTGGACGATTGGCTTTGACTCTAAAATCAGGAAAAGGAGACACGGTAGGGTCTTCCATGTATACGTCTAAGTAACTTCAAGCTCTTGCAGTCTGGGAATCCGTCGTTTCTTAAAATGAGTGCGTGCCTGTCAGTCATAAGAAATAAATTAGGCATGACTTCTATACTGATGAGTTGTAATAAAAGAGGAGTGGCCTATGCATGCAACTCGAAAAAGATTCATGGCCGTAATAAACCCGTAAATATAAATTAAAGGGGCATTGGACTATACCAGTCAGTCCTAGAAAAAGAGCCCTGGCCAATCTTACATTTATGCTATATAATTTCAAGAAAAGCACCTACAAGTCATTCAATCGGCCAAAAATGGCTAAAATCGGTTTTAAAGTAAGTGCTAAGTGAGAAAACCATGCTGAATGAAACAAGTGAAACTTCACAGAGACCTTCTTAAAGAGCACAACGCCGTCTTTGGTGACCTCGAACTTGGAGAACACGTCATCGTCGGACGTGATACCGAAGGGAATGTCATCGATGGCCTCTGCCGCTTTAATGAAGGTCTTGGCACCTTCAGACTCCACATCCTGCAGACACGCACACACAAACATGCTAATCATTCACAGGTAACGCAGTTAACCACCTTTAGTACATGCACAAACACAGCTGTTTAAACAAAGTGGAGACCTAACAACGTTGTATAAAAACCCCACACACTCTGGTGCAGTGAGAGTTAAAACTGCCTCGTCAAAAAAATCGTGACGTCTGAATTATGCTCGTTTAAAAACACACTGACCTTGAAGAAACCGATCACGGCGACCTCGTTGTCGGCGATGAGCGACTCTGCCTGCGTGACCTCACCAAGGGTGGTGGCGGCTGGTCCGGTCTTCTTCTTCAACCAGTTCACGATGTCATCAGCCTGACGCCCAGCTACACACACACACACACACACACACACACACACACACACACACACACACACACACACACACAGTATTAGAAAAGGTTCCACAGTCCTCAAAACGTCAGAAAACTTCAACCCTGAACCTGGAGACTCCATGGAGATCACGTCACACCAATTACTTTGAATGAATAAGCTGATACTACAGAAACAATGATTTAATAACGAGCACATTAATATGCATAAACCAGGAACTGTATTCAGGGAAGCTGCAGTTGGGGGGATTTTCTGACCAATCAGAATCCAAAACTCAATAGGATGCAGTATTTATAGATTATCATTATTTATTTTTAAATCTAGAGCAATTTATGGTGCAGAAAAGACTGGAAGTAAACAGAAACCATCCAATGTTTTTCTCCTTTTCCACTTAAGTGAGTATTGTACACTCGTAGATTTGATCAGAAACATCAACAGCATGAAATAAACCGGTTTTGCTCTGCTGAAGATACACAAAGTATATTAAATGTTAATTATCTCCGACTGATAACTTGTTTACGGAGGGTTGAGTCAAAGATTAAAGATAAAATGCCGAGCTGTGAATACGAGACGAGCGTTTAGCGCTGACGAACCAGCAGCACGGGTCATTAGACTGGCCCTGGAGCAGTGTGGCATCACGTGCAAATCGAAGACTTGGCAGATATTTATATATATTTTTTAACTTCTCTGCTCAAAACAAAGTTGATCTGTGCTACTAGCACCAAGAACCAGGAGAGAGAACATGAAAAGCAAAGTTAAGAAAAAGCAAATTGTATGAATTTGCGTTAAACTGAACGAATGATTCACCCAAACAGACATGACATGATGAGATGGTACCCGATGCTTCCGCAGGACAGTCCGCTCAAGCTAAGCATTCAAGGGAAAAACGTGAAAGGTGTGCATGTGCGCGCACATGAGCGAGCATTTAACCCCGGGCTGCTGGAGCTTACACAGAGTTGAGGCGAGACATGGACGAGTTCCTCGGGCTCGAGTTACACGCAGCCAAAACCACAAAGCAACGTGAGGATCAGCACGCACAGCTGCGCCGAGTGTGGAGGAATCTCCTCTCTGAGCATGTAGAGGAGAAGCAGGAAGAGGAGGGGCACCACACACACGCCATACACAAAGTAGCCATACTGAGAACGAGTGCTGAGCTCGTGCATACGCGATCCTGATTAGTGCAGCTCTAAATTAATGTGCTCCCTGGAGGTGGGAGGTCAGAATTCAGGCTGTGGGTTTCTGATCAGACGGCTCAGGGTGCAAACCCCAGTATATCACCAGAGAGGGCCCTTGAGAAAGGCCCATAACCCTTTGTGCTCAAGGGGAGATAAAACTATATATTTTTTTTTTCAATGAAAGAACAAAAAACAAGGTAAACCTGCATAATTTTTATCTTTATACAACAATAAAATGAGGGGCACGGTGGCTTAGTGGTTAGCACGTTCGCCTCACACCGCCAGGGTCCGGGTTCGATTCCCGTCTCGGCCATGTGCGTGTGGAGTTTGCATGTTCTACCCGTGCCTCAGGGGGTTTTTCTCCGGTTTCCCCCCGGTCCAAAAACATGCACGGTAGGTTGATTGGCACCTTGGAAAATTGTCCCTAGTGTGTGAATGTGAGTGTGTGTGTCCTGCGATGGGTTGGCATTCCATCCAGGGTGTATCCTGCCTTAATGCCCATAGACGCCTGAGATAGGCACAGACTCCCAGTGACCCGAGGGAAGATCGGATAAAGCGGTAGAAGATGAATGAATGAACAATAAAATGGCCAACGAACAAATATTGATAATGTAATGCAAAAAAAAAATAATGCTCACCAGTGTATTCTTTGGGCGCGGCCTTATCTCCGCCCTTAAAGAATTTGATGGTGGGGTAACCGCGCACCCCAAACTCCTGTGCCAGATCAGTCTCCTCCGTAGCATCCACTTTGCCCAGGCGGATGTCCGAACTGTCGCCTTTCAGGAGTCCTGCTGCTTTGGCGTACTCTGGAGCAAGAGCCTTGCAGTGACCGCACCATGGTGCATCTGAAAGTGGCAGGACACAAGAAGGTGAGACATCTGATAACCTCAGGATTTATTTATTTATTTTTGGCAAATAAAAAAAAAATCTACAAGATTCCAAAAAGAAAAGACAAATTTATTTTAGTTTACATAAACAGTTCTGACTTGAAAACATAAACAATAATGAAGGGACATTTGCCTGTTAGCTCGTCTCAACAGTTTTCATTAAGTGATGGCGTATTTGTACCCATACCGTAATTTTTTTTCCCACATTAAGAACCTCGGAGACTAAGGATCTCAAATCACTGATGTGAGACGTCCAAAAAAAAAAAATGCTAATAAATTTTGGGGACAAGTGAAGGTTCAACAGAGGTCCAGGAGGAAGAAAGTTTTCCCTACAAGATTAATAATTAATCTTCATAAAGCACCCTTTTTATCATTACATAATAAACCATAATGTTCCAGCTGGATTGGAAGTTATTGAAAGACAGTTTGTGTAGACAATAGTAATATGAAGAGCTTGACAGCACAAAGGACGATGGATATAGGCTTGATAACAGACCAGCCCTCACTAAAGCAGTCCTCCTGTTTTGTATACATTTGCATAAACCGAGTTGAATGCAGAACACAGATTTGCTTTCATCAGTGGAAAAAAGGTAAAAAGAATAAAATAAAAATACATTTGAAAAAACTTGGGACGAGATGAAGCATGAAATTAGAGGAGGTGGACATCCTTAACGTCCAGACTGGTGGGTTTGGGGAAAAGTTTCCTTTCCCCTGAAATATTGTGCATGTGCATTTGTTTAGATGATTTTAGATTGATCTTATAAAATATTTTGTTTTCTACATTTGACTGATGTATTTATTCACCACACTTCCTCATGCGTTAGTCAGCATATCGCTGGATGTATAATGCAAGTCCAAAGTTCCCAACTTCTTGTGTTTAAACTTCGTGCTGATGTACACGTCGGCCTTAAACACGCAATAGGAGACACGTCTCTCCTCCCATCCAGGGCCTTTTCCACCCTCCCCTGCTCACATTCCGACACAAAAACCTCGTGGAGCTCTCTGACTGGATAGAAAGTCCAACCGGGGGGAATTTTGCCTGTTTTTTTTTTTTTTTTTTTTACCACTGTCTCACCCCCGTGTTCCTCAAATCCCGCCCTCTCATTTGCGATTGGTCGGGTCTTTTCTAATACGCGTATTAGCGCTCCTATTGGTCGGCAGTTCTATCAATAGCTCTCTGTGGTTACGGCGATGACTGGAATGAATCGCCATCAAGATGGCCAATCAAATTGTCCGACGAGGACATACTCAGCCAATCGGAACACAGGAAACACCAACTCTAGCCAATCATAAAGCGGACAGGCGGGATATAGCGACGGACGAGGAAAAAAAAGTTCCGTGAATTGACAATGAAGTACACAAAAAAATCCAAAATGGAGACGCGGAACTTCATAGTTTAATCAACAAAGAAAATAGATAAATAAATAAATAAAACCAGGAAGCGTTTTAATACATAGGGTTTGTTGCGCTAGAGGTTACAGCTAACAGTGTGTGTGTGTGTGTGTGTGTGAGAGAGAGAGTCAAAGAGAGAAAAGAAAATGAAAGATAAAGGAAAAATCAACGAGCTAGAGTTCTCAATTACATGCTAAAAAAACATCCACAATAAACAAACAAACATAAATAAATAAAATTCCCAGTTCGAGCCAAACCTTCAGGGCTCAGTATATTTACTGTAATCGCTGGAGTTCTGATAAGAATACAAACTATTGAAAACAAGAAAATTTGTAATACGAGTGACGTCACAAAATGTCACCTTTTAAACCAATTGAAACTTTCCACATGTTTACCAACCTACCAATCTCACACAATATACACGTGTGTGTGTGTGTGTGTGTGTATGTGTATGTATAATATATATATATATATATATATATATATATATATATATATATATATATATATATATATATATATATATATATATACATATACATATACACACACACACATACACACACACACACACACACACACACACACTACACACACACACACACACACACACACACACACACACACACACACACGTGTGTGTATATGTATAAGATGAGAGAATGTGGTGTTTATGAATGCATTTGGGGTTTACTAATTTATTTTGACTTCTATTTTTATTTTTGAAGAAACCAAGAATACCAACAACAAAAACAAAAGGGAAAAACGCAAAGTATATTATGGGAGATGTAGAAGAAAGGCAAATGAGTATTATTTTTTACAGCCATGCCATCTTTTCTTCATTTAAAAAAAACAGCACTTTAAGTGAGATCACTTTGAGGGTCTGGTGCACAGGTTATTTACATTCTGTACATATGCTGCACATCTGTAGGTCCAGATGCGCTTTAACGTTGATGAAATTATAATTGAAAAAGGTGCAAACCGCAGTGCATGAAGTGAAGTAGGCGTGTCTGTCTGAAGCTCATTTCCACGCCACCTCAATGGCCTTTACATCCCTGTTCAAACACTGTGCACGCGATCTCGGACACACACACACACACACACACACACACACACACGAGCATGTGAATTCAAATAAATCAGAAGGTCGGGTAGAAAATGCCAGCTTGTAGATGATGCACGTGCAACATCACCGATCTGCCATCTTTAACTTCCGTGTTGTTAAATGACAGCGCAGTAAGGGAGAAGACGGGGAGAAGAAGAAGAAGAAGGAGGAGGAAGATAAGGATGTAAAACTCACAGAACT
>JACRUU010000029.1:10553309-10603309 GCA_030449085.1 Kryptopterus vitreolus | reverse complement strand
CCCCCCCCCCCCCCCCCCCCCCCCCCCCTTGCTGACGGCTTGTCCTGACGCCTGTGGAATTCTGATCATCATCATCTCCTGTTTGTTCTGCCAGCGTGGAGTCTTAAGGACAAATACACCTGGGTGTCTTTGGAAGTGTGTGTGTGTGTATGTGTGTGTGTGTGTATTATGAAAATAGCCTTCAGCTTTCAAGAATTTCAGCGGAGCAGCAAGGCTGTGAGATTTTACCCCTCAAACACTCGGTGTGTTTGCACCTCGCGTTTAGATAGCACTCCTCATTTACATCACAAAGACTTGCTCGGAATTTCACTTTGGCTTGGAATGTTGAGACACTTCACAAGGAAAACGAGTGAAAATATGTGTAATAATTGTATTGTTGGAAAGTGTAGGGGTCAACTAAAGATACAGCAAGGCCCATGTCAAGGGGAAGGGGTGCATTAGCAGGCCGTGCCCCCCTACACAGTTTTTATTAATTTAGTATATTAGAAAGAGCTTTATTGGCAAGTAAGTTTGCACGTACAAGGAATTTGTTTTGGTGACAGAAACTTTGGTGACATTCATAGATTAGGGAGAATTTTCCAAGGTGCCAATCAACCTACTGTGCATGTTTTTGGACCGGGGAAGTAACCGGAGAACCTGGATAAAAACCCCCTGAGGCACAGGGAGAACATGCACACACACACACACACACATGGCCGAGGAGGGACTTGAACCCGCAACCCAGGAGGTGTGAGGCGAATGTGCGAAGATACTAACCAAGAATAATGAAAAGAATAATATCCAGGTGGAAATAAATATTAAATTGTTAATCATTTTATTAAAGGGAGATATTTTGAGTGAAATTTATATAACATATGTTACAATTAGAGTATTAAAAACATGAAGTGTATTCATTTGTGGTATTTGTTGCGATTAATCACAAGTTAACTCATGGCACGATTAAATATTACTGAGCCTTAGAACAAATATTTTATCTGGACATTTTGTTTTAAACAGTATGATTCTAAATAAATAAATAAATGAATTAATTAATTTTAGCCTATATCTATTTCTGTTACCTGGTGTCTGGTTGATATTCTTAATGAAATCATTGATATAATCTATTGCAGTTTATTTATTATTAATAATGATGGCTCTCAACACTACAAAATCACTGACATACAAATATTCCATAAAAGTGTATCAATGGTACTTGATAGTACTTGGTATCTCCCATCCCTAGTGTCTCTAACAATAAACGTCAGGTGTCTCTATTGGATTTTAAAATGCACAATAATTACTATGCACACAAAGATAGACACATCTGAGGCAGTTTTCCTTGAAATCTGTACTCCCTCATAGCCTTGAGAGCGAGTCAGTGATAAGAAAAAAAGGAGAATGAAAATGCCGTCAGTCTAAACTGCTAATATTTAAAACAGCATGGAAAGAGAGCATCAGGAATGATAAAAAAAAAAGCGCTGAGTGAAGCTAGATCAGCTTATTTCTCAACTCTTATAAAAACTAATAAAAACAATCCTAGATTTCTATTTAACACTATAGCAGAGTTAACTAGGAATAGGAACAAGATAGAAATACCCACAGCAACAACATGTAGTAGCGACGACTTCATGAATTTCTTCAATAACAAAATAACAAAATATTAGGGAAAATATTCAGGCCTTAAATCCAGATTTTTTCATTGATTCTGGTGATACACTAAATACCCCAGGCCAGATCCTAGATCATTTTACTCTTCTTGAAGAGAATGAACTAATTTCACTCATCTCTTCTACTAAATTGACAACTTGTATATTAGATCCAGTACTAACACACTTTCTTAAACAGGTAGTAGCAGCAGTATCAGAACCCCTGCTGACAATAGTAAACTTCTTCACTCAGCAGTGGGTATGTTCCAAAATTTAAATTAGCAGTCATTAAACCACTAATTAAAAAACCTGACCTCGACCCCACTGAGCTAGCAAACTATAGGCCGATATCAAACCTCCCCTACAATTCAAAAATCTTAGAAAAGATAGGTCCGCAGTAGTTAAGTTCATACCTACTTAGGAATAACATACTCACACTTTATCAATCAGGATTTAGACCTCATCACAGCACGGAGACGGCACTCGTCAAAGTAGTAAATGATCTCTTACTGGCCTCTGATCAAGGCTGTGTCTCTCTGCTGGTATTACTCGACCTCAGTGCAGCCTTTGACACCATTGATCATAAAATTCTCCTTCACAGATTAGAAAAGGTTAGTAGGAATTCAGGGAACAGTCCTTGCCTGGTTCAGGTCTTATTTAACTGACCGCTACCAGTTTGTAGATCTTAAATGGTGACTATTCTGTGCATTCCCAGGTACAGTATGGTGTGCCACAGGGTTCGGTATTAGGCCCATTGCTCTTTTCCCTCTATTTACATGCTTCCTCTGGGCAACTTAATTCGTAAATATGATATTAGTTTCCATTGTTACGCTGATGACACACAGTTATATGTCTCAGCTCGACCAAATGAAAAAAAAATCAGTTAAGTAAAGTTGAGCAATGTGTGAAAGCCATAAGAGACTGGATGTTAAGTAACTTCCTCCTGCTTAATCCAAGTAAAACAGAGGTTCTGGTACGTGGATCACATGCAGCTAGAAGTGAAATATCAGACCAAACAATAACTCTAGATGGTCTTTCTATCACACCCAGTACAACTGTAAAAGATCTGGGTGTGATTATAGATTCCAATCTCTCATTCGAAGCTCATGTAGATAACATTACCAAGATTAGCATTTTTCCATCTCAGAAATATCGCTAAGATTAGGAATATATTGTCAATTAATGATGCAGAAAAACTAGTCCATGCTTTTATCACATCCAGGCTGGATTACTTGTAATGCTTTACTGTCTGGATGTTCAGCACGGTGTATAAATAAACTTCAGTTAGTTCAGAACGCGGCAGCGAGAGTGCTCACTAGAACTAGGAGATATGAGCACATCACCCCTGTCCTATCCACACTGCACTGGCTCCCAGTGAAATTCCGTATAGAATTTAAAATATTACTATTAACTTATAAAGCACTGAATGGTCTCGCCCCACAGTACCTGACAGAACTATTAGAGCCTTATGTTCCACCACGCCTGCTTCGATCAAAGGATGCAGGCTGTCTGTCAGTACCACGTATTAGGAAAATTACAGCGGGGGGCAGAGCTTTCTCTTACAAAGCCCCAAAGTTATGGAACTCCCTCCCTATTAATGTTCGAGAATCAGACACAGTCTCAGTGTTTAAGTCCAGGGTGAAAACTTTCTTATTTAACCAAGCTTTTAGTGAATAGTCCTACCTTAGATAAAGGAGTAGATCTGGGGGACACATGGATGTTGAGTATTATAGTGATCTGGTGTGTTTAGTTGCTGTCTGCCTCACTCTCATTAATCACTCAGGTTTGTGGTGGTGAGAGTGACTGTTTACACACCAGGAAGCTCTCATGTCTGTGTTTCCCCCTGATTCTCCTTTTACTTATGCTGTTATAGTTAATTCTGCCAGAGTCCACGTCTGCACTCGACACTAAATATACACACTCCCATACTGCAACCATGACCGTGACTAACCACTCTTTTCTTTCCTTCTTTCTCTCTCTCTCTCTCTCTCTCTCTCTCTCTATCTCTCTCTCTCTCTCCGTTGAGTTACATGTTCCCACTGCTGAGCTGTCAGTGATCCAGACCCCCTCTGCACTCTGGTCCTGTCCGAACCTCCTGGTGACTCCGCCCCCGGTTGATGATGCTTCAAATTCATGAATACACTCCACACTCCACAATATACATCCTCAACCACACACAACACTAACAACCCAAATGAGGATGGGTTCTGTGTTGAGTCTGGTTCCTCTCAAGGTTTCTTCCTGTTCCCTTCCCAGGGAGTTTTTCCTTGCCACCGTCGCTTCGGCTTGCTCAACAAGAAACAATTAGGGCCAAAACTGATTTTCACTTTTCACACATTAGTATTATGTAAAGCTGCTTTGAGACGATGACAAGTTGTAAAAAGCGCTCTACAAATAAAGATGAATTGAATTGACTCACAGTAAACGATAAAACACAAAATCTTCTCTTCTTTGGTCCCCCAAAAAAGAATTAAGAAACTTTTGGAATGGAGGTTGTACACGAGTACATTGTAATTGTAACAAGAGCATAATTTAGAGTCTCAGATAAAGGGGGTCAAACAGGTGCTAAGATCTCAACGTCTCAGTACATAATTACTTTTCATTTTCATATTATCAAGAAAAACATTCACTGACACGCCTTTTATAAACGCAACCCATTGACATCAGTGCATACCAGCTACGCTCCTGTTGATTCTATGGAAATAGTAACCTGTTTTCATATTTTTTACACACTATTCACACAGCATTCTATTGTTCATACTGGTCCTTACTTTTCTCACAGACAGTGTTACTGTTTACATGCCCCTTTTGCACATTCCACCACTGCTACTGCTGCTCTAATCGCTCCTTTTACACATCACTTTCATTATACATTTACGGCATTTGGCAGACGCTCTTAACCAGAGCGACGTACTACCGAGCAATTGAAATGAAATGCCATGCTCAAGGGCCCAACCCGACTAGTGGCAGCTTGCTGGTGGTGGTCTGGTGGCGATCTTCTGGGCCAGAGCCCAATGCCTTAACCACTGAGCTACCACCTCTCATCACTACTGTTTACAATTTATCTACCCATTCATGCATCTTCTTCCTTGGGTCGCAGGGAGCCTGTGCCTATCGCAGTCGTCTTTGGGCATCGAGGCAGGACACACCGTGTATGGAATGCCAACCCATCGCAGGGCGCACACACAATTTTTCCAAGGTGCCAGTCAACCTACGTGCATGTTTACCACCAGGTGGGGGGAACCCGGAGAAAAATCCTGAGAGTGGGGGAGGAGAACATGCAAACTCCACACACACACATGGTGGAGGCGGGAATCGAAACCTCAACCCTGGAGGGGTGAGGCGAACGTGCTAACCATATATAGCACGTATGTACGTCGCCCTGTATAAGGGCATCTGCTAAATACCGCAAATGTAAATATATACCGTAAATTCTGGACTATAAGCCGCTACTTTTTTCATAGGTTTTGAACCATGCGGCTAATAATAAGGTGCGGCTATTCTGCAGATTTTTTCCCGACCGCTAGGGGCTCTAACCGGAATTAGAATCAAAACTAACACAAAATAAATGCAAAGAAGAAGAATGCGCTAGTTCCTCTTTAGCAGATATAAGTGGGTAGAAGCGGATAGAAGGAGGACAAACTCTATCTTTACAAGGTTAAGGTGACGTGATTTCACACACAGGAGAAATGAAGATAAATACTGTAAATAGCGCTTATTTTCTCTTGGTTCTGTCCCGTTTTAATCAGCAAAGTTGCTGCTCGGTGTCACGTGTGTCTCTCTCTCTCTCCCTGCTCTTTTCCCCACACACACACACACACGCACGCACGCACACACACACACACACACACACACACACGCACACAATCACAGCCTCAAGTTGTTCTTGATTTTCCCTCTCCCGATATAAGACCGGTTCTCCCTACAATCCCCGTCCGGGCTCGTAGCACATACCTAGTGTCGCGGACACGGACGCTCGATATATGTTTATGCCTAACCTTTGTCTGTTCCGATTCACGGACTTCCACTCCCGGTACCACGGCGCACAGAGCGCAAGGCTCCCTAGCCTGTCTGGCCGCTCCGTATGAGCGGCGTCTCCTGAGTTCTTTATTCTAATAAATCCTGTTTTGTTTGAATTCCGGATCTCCGCGTCTCTGTGCAGCGTCCACCGTTACACCGTGTTAAAATACAGGTTAGGAAAGGATCTATTTAGGTACATACATGTACATTTACAATTCAAAAGCGGATGCGGCTTGTATGCAGGTGCGGCTTATTTATGATTTTTTTGGGTTTTTTTTTTCAAATAGAGCGGATGCGGCTTATATGCAGGTGCGCTTTATAGTCCAGAATTTACGGTGTATATATATATATATATATATATATATATATATATATATATATATATATATATATATATATATATATACACACACAGTATGTTACGGGTTGCTGTTATTTTGCGTTTGTGCATTTGTCCTGTGTTGTCTGTTCTACTCTGTTTTGTTTTGCACTATTTGATGCACTTTAGTCTAGTCCTCAGCTCTGTGTCTTGTAGCTCTATGTTGTGTGATATGTTTTATGTAGCACCAAGGTTCTGGAGAAACGTTGTCTGTGTACTAAGTCAACTATATATAGTTGAAATGACAATAAAAGCCTCTTGGCTTGACTGTCTCAGATTCCCCTGCACAAAATGACTGGCACTAGTCTGAGGCAACATGATCTGCCCTGAGTGTTGTTTTTGTTTTCAGGTAGCGTTCTCTCCAATAAACAGGAATAATAAATATTCCAATCCAGAAATTCTGCTCAGTGTCACCTCTTCTTCCGCTTTCTATTATTGGGGTTTCGGCGTTCACATTACTAGCATCTTAGGAGTAACGGAAAAATGACGTGTCTTATATGACCCTAGGGATGAGGGCTGTTACCATGACAACATATTTATCAGTGTTTCGGATAAAAGTCTGATTCAAAGAAACCAGATTTGTGAAGGAACAGAACACTTCTGAGAACGAGGCAGGAAAAGCTAGCGAATTTATTATGTCAGTGTTCCCATTTCCATAAATATGATCCTGTCATGTGATGAAGGCTATTGGACACTGAAATGTCCAATTCGATTTATTCAGATTTAATTTGGTACAAAACAATAAAACCCTTCTCAAGCTACGGAAATGAACTCTTTAGACCTTCTAGATGAATCAAGATTTATACCCAGCTGAAACAAACAACTCGTGTGTAAAGTCCAAGGTCCGATTTTTTTTTACAAAAATGAAATAATGTGAGTAAGAGGTTTATAAACATGTTAAGGTATAAAAAAAGCAGTTTGGAAATTATGCACGACAACAGCCAAAGTGCAGAACCGACACCATGAATGAAAGGGAAACTTCGGAAGCGGGCCAAAGTGCAGCCGACGTCACATAAACGTGGCCTTAAAACTGATAATGAGTCAAAGCAAAGTCCAGGTCACACCCAAGTCTGGGTCAACATCAGGACTGGGTACATCGTGTATCTGAAACAGAGGTAAGAGGAAGAGAAGAAGCTGAGGATCAGCCCCCTAGTGGACCGCCATATGCATTACAATTGATGGTTATTCTTTTTTCTTTCCTTTTCTTTTCTTTTCTTTTTAAGAAAACCTTTTTTTAGGATAAAAGCGACCATATTGACACCTTCGCATCATTTTCTGACTTTCTTTGATTTGTTTTATATAATCTCCAGTATTTGCTTGCTTCTCATTTGATGCATTGATACTGATATATGTGACAAACAAGGACAAAAGAAGAGATTTTCACATTAAATACATATTAAAATCCAGGACAGTATAGATATTTTGTTTTTCATCTCCAGTGTCGGGGGAGTAAGTAGTTACACGTAACGGCGTTACGTAATTTAATTACAAAAGAAAAGTAACAGTAATCCAGATAAACAGGTATAAACAGATACAAATTAAATATAATTAAATTACAGTTACTTTAGAAAATGGTGAAGATTACAAATTCCAACGACCACAGCCTAACACCCCCAAAGATTTCGTCCGCCAGCCCCCCACAATCTGATTCTGAAGCAGCTCGAAAATACATCCCACTTTTTCAGAGTGCCGCCTAGTGGACAAATAAAAGCAATAAAAAAGTAAACAAATGTAATCGGTTACATTACTTTTATAAAGTAATTGAAAAGGGTAATTTACGATCTGTAACCTATTACATTTACAAAGTAACCTTCCCTGGATAGAATGCCAACCCATCGCAGGGAGCAGCAACACACGCACACACACACACACACACACACACACACACACACACACACACACACACACACACACACACACACACACACTCACACACACCACACTAGGGACAATTTTCAAGGTGCCAATCAACCTACCGTGCATGTATTGGACCGGGGGAAGGGGGGGCCGGGGGAGAACCCGGAAAAAAAAACCCTGAGGCACGGGGAGAACATGCAAACTCCACACACACATGGCCGAGACGGGAATCGAACCCCGACCCTGGTGGTATGAGGCGAACATGCTGACCACCGTGTCTCTGCATCTCATCATATTTCTTATTATTAAACCTAAACTTCGATGTCAAGATTGGAGCAAGAAAAGGCAGAAGAATGAAACACGGGTGGGGAAAAAATGAAGGTAAGAATGTTTTTTTTTACATGCAGAGGGAACTTCCGGTTTGGCTAATTGGACATAAACATACAGATCATATCGCAGTCATAGCAAATAATAGTTTTGAGCAAAGTATTTGTAAATATTTGATCTAAAAAATGTATTGAAATCCTGTTTTTGTATGGTTATAAAGTAATGATTGAAATTAAGCATGCAGTTTCTAAATTTAGCAGGTGTGTGTAGTGTGTGTGTGTGTGTGTGTGTGTGTGTGTGTGTGTGTGTGTGTCCTCTGGATGGCACGACCGTCTGCTGCACGCGCTCACTTTCGCTGAAAAATAAAATGAAAGAGGATCATTAAAATAAATAATTATTAGTTAATGCTGCCCTCTACAGGACACGACGAGAAGCGCAGATTTAAAACCCTTCAGGTCGCAATAATAGAAAATTCCGCTAAGTATTTGTTTTAAACTTGTACTGAAATATTGGTTTTGTCTGCTTATAAAACAGTGAATGAAATTAAATTAAATGTAATTCGTTGTTTTTGTTTATTCATTTTAGAAAACGATTTGAATAACATGTGAGTGAATGATGATGTACAGTTCATACACCGACATGCTGAATGATATCGATTTCCAATCGAGTTCCAATAGACTTTCTTTCGCTGAAAAATAAAATATTTATTAGAGAATGCTTCCCTCTGCTGGACACGACGAGAAGCACAGATTAAAACGTCCCTGGACGTTCTGATCATGTTCCTTTCTTTGGATAAAATTTCAATGCTAAAAGCATGAAGCTTTGTAAAAGTATTTAATAGGGCCCGACCCACTTTTCTAGTGCGTGTCGGGCGACGTGGAATTCAATTATAAGCTAAATATATATGTATTTAAAAAAATAGTCGCAAAACTCAAATATGAAATATGCGCAAAACTCAACACAGGCTATAGCGATTATGATTATTTTTATTATTGTTGTTGTTGTTGTTGTTGTTACAGTCTGGTGTATAGATGTTACAAATCGAAACAGACGTCACAATTGTTTTCCTTCTCTTTAATAATGCACTGCTGATACCACCACCATGTGAACACAAGTAGTACCTTCACATATATATATATAGAAATAAGAAATGACACTGAAGTATCCGGGTGTCTTTTTGGGAGGAGGTACCATGGTGCAGAAGCACTGGGAGGAATGTAGGATGGTGAGATGAATCTCTCTTTCTGTATACTGTTATAGTTCAGCATTGGTCAGGGGATTCTGGTAAAAACAAATAATAAGATGAGCAGAAAACATTTATTGTGTCATATAATCAGAACCTTGAACACCAGACTAAGAACTAGGATTATTGAGAGTCAAATGTCTAATCTGGATCATTCTAAAATTCTTGACGAAGCCCTGAAAAAAAACGGGCAGAACAGCACCACCTTGAGGCTTGCAAATATAATTACATCAAAATATTGCCTTTTTAATTCTGTTTCATTTTGCACGAGTATTTCTATTAAAGATTTTGTGAAAAGAGTTTCGTGACAAGTGTTTCCATCCCAGTATTGTAAAAACAAATAATAAGTGCGAAAACATTTATTGACTTTATAGGATTATTGAGAGTCAATGCTACATTTTCAGGAAAAAAAACGGGCAGAACAGCACCACCTTTTCAAATATAATTACGTTACAGTAGATTTTGTGAAAAGAGTTTCGATGTGACACACATTCCTATTGAAAAGGAAAGGGAAGGAAACCACGGCCCTGGTTCTTTGTTCCTGGTCTGGAAACTTTGACAGTTTTTACCCCTTTCATAGGCGCGCACACAACACACACACACACACACACACACACACACACACACACACACACACACACACACACACACACACACACACTAAACGAGAGAGAGAGAGAGAGAGAGAGAGAGAGAGATAGTATAATCACTGTCCCACAAAGAGCCTGTATTTAATAGGTCGTTTCCGTGAATTACGTGTATATACACCCTTCCTATTACACTCATCTGACATATGAGGGATTTATCCCTTCTTCTATATTTCTCCCTTTATTCGTCCTTTATTTCTCCTCATTGAGAGGGTCTAAAGCAGAGCTGCAGAACAGTGTACTGTGTGTGTGTGTGTATGTGTGTGTGTGTGTGTAGCATTCCTGTGAGTGAAAATCAGGGTAATTCAGGGCAAAATCAGAGTCATAAAAAACCCTTTTGTGTGATTAACAGAAAACACCAAAAGAAAAAATGTAATGAAAAACGTGTAATGTACCAAACAGGACATTCCAGAGAACAGAGACAGGAAGTGAATACCTGACATTCAGAGTATTTCACTGCGCTCAAAAACATCTCTTTTTTTTTCTTCTTTCCTTCTTTTATACTAAACTTGAGCAGCAGTACAGAGGTGTTGGATTTCCTCCAAAATAACCAAAAAAACTAATATATTATTATTATTATTATTTATTATTGTTATTATTATTATTATTTTACCTTCTGAAGTGCTCTGAACCTCACTGTACACCGTATCTGTGCCTTTCCTCAATGGAACTGAGAGAGAGAGAGAGAGAGATATTGTATATTTTTGTACTTTGTAATGAATAATTATTTGTTATTCAAACATAATAACATCTTGATTTTTTCATCCATCCATCCATGCATCCATCTAGTCATTGATTTAAAGAATTGAAAAAAATATATATAAAATGCTTTCTTTTTGGTCTTAATGATTTAACTTGTATATCAATTATTTATTAATTATATATTTGTGTTTTTATCAAAACTGCTGTAATGTGATGAAGATTTTTTGGGGTGTAATAATCAAACATTTTGCATCTCTGATGGAGAACTGAGACAATAATACAGGGATAATAGTGGTGTAATTTGTAAGAGTGTAAACAGAAGTGGTGAGATTAGTCAGATGAAAGAGCCTGTGATAAGAGCGATGCCCGTGTGGCGTACGACAGCGGAGGCAGTTATTCCGGGCATGAAGAATCTCCGGAAGTAATTGGCTCAACCCTTCCTGTTTATAGGTGGAAAGATGCCACTGCTATTAAAAAAAGCATAAACTAGTCTGGGATCTCACAGGAAGAGGATGATCAGAGACAGAGATGGAGATGACTGAACTTTCAAAGGGGTTCAAGAAAGAGGTGGAGGGAAGAGCTATTGAGATTGCAGCTAAAATACAGGAGGAAAGATCTAAAAAAAAAAAAAATGTAAAAAAAAAGCGGACAGAAAAAGATGGAAATTTCTCACCGATGGGAAAATGGATGGAGAACAGAAAATCTCAAGGGTTAACCTTGTTAGGTTTGTTAAAAGTACATTAAAACAGGGCAAGTTTTTACTTGAGCAAAACAAAGGACATTAACATTTTATCCAGTTTGTTAAATCAGTGATAATAATTGGTGATAATAATAATAATAATAATAGTGATAATTATAATTGACTGTCAGTTTCACGACTTGTTTTTGTCGCTTCAGTTTAGTTTCATTTTGTGCTCCAGAATAAAGCAGTTGGTTTACCTCGTGCAGGGTCGGAGTTTGGAGGATGCAGCACCTCTGTGTACTCCACTTTCATCTCATCTGGTTCATCTACACTGATGTCTGTCGTCAGAGAATCGTTCACACACACCTCTGTGTTTAGCAACCATGCTGTAGATATGTACGCGTAGGTCTCCGGAAAACGTACTTACCTAAAACTGGCGGCCTCACGCTCCAGATTCCTGCTCCGCTACCGCTGGTTACTTTAACTACAAAAACACACAACATCAAATGCGTCATTGTCCTGTTATAACAAAGAAAACATCCGCAATGACACCTATAAGAACTCCAAAATCCCTGACAGGAGATCCAGATCTACTCTGTTACAGCACACCATTTTCCTCCAGTGAGGATCTCAATTTTTATCTAAATGAATTCCAAATTCCTGACTCATATCGAACAATTGTATGTCATTCATGTTTGTTTACAGTAAAGGAGTTTTGCTCAATTTGCAATGCTGATCATCAGACATGGGTCTAGACTGTACAGAAAACTCTCAGTGGAACAACTGAAGTCCAATAAATCTTTAGATTTATAAGTTCTCAGTTAAGCGATTTGGTCTAATCAACCAATCATACCAGATTCCCCATAACTGAAAACGTTTATTTCATTCTGGTTGTGAGGGTCATTAGGTTCTACAACCTTGCTTATAATGCGATAATCATTTGCAGCTGTACAAATGTTTTTAAACTGTGCATATTGAGAGTTCCAGAGTGTCAGTGCTTCAAGCTTGAATACTAGAGTTATAGATTTTAGTACGATCATTTCTCTTGCCATAATTTGTACTAATAAATAAATAAAAGAAATACAGAATAACAGACAGGGAAAACACATAGGAAAGCAATTTGCCTCAAAGGGTCTAGAAAAAAGCAGGACCGAATTGCAGAATAAGGCGAAATATTTAATTCCCGAGAGAGAATATTTCTGCTCATGGGAAATGTGAAATTATAACACAGACTTTCAAATCAAGCACTCAAATTTGATCACGAATCTCAAATGAAAGGCAAATTTTCCAGGACAATTCTTGTGAAAATAATTACAAAAACGTTAAATATTAACGCAGTTCTTGAATAAGACTTATAGAGCCTATGTGAGAACAATGCAGTCATTTCTAGGGCCATTCAGAGGCCTAGAATAAAAAAAGCAAACTTTGCGGGTACAGGGTTTTCAACCATGTACACTTTGAGTTGAATATCTTTAGTCTAGCAACAAATGATATAGAGTAAAGGTTGAAATAACATATTGAAATTCTTAAGTTCTTTGTAAACCATGATTAGATCTATATGTTTTGATATATACCGGTGTGTATATATATATATATATATATATATATATATATATATATATATATATATATATATATATATATATATATATATATATAAAGTGGAACTCTGTCTGCAACTCTTGAGATTCACAGGAGCCTAAACAGGAAGTGGATGTTTTTTGCTCGTGGCGCCTCCACTTAGCAGCAATCAGCGCATTTCCTCCACCTGTGGAATTCATTTACCAAAATTAGGACTAAAATGAATACTGGAGTGGACATTGACTTTTTGTCCTTTTTTTGCATCCACACTTTCGTTTCAAATAATTCCAAAATAATTTTGTAAAATTGACACAACATTTACTACAAATCTTCTGATGAAAAGATTTGTCTTATTAATAACCCAATTAAACTCTGAAATGATTCAGAACACATTAATTAAAGATACTGATTATCTAATGCAAAGCAATAATGTATGTACCAACATATAAAGTGACCCTGGAAATGATGACCAAATGGGGGAAAAAGACATTATTTATTTATTTATATTATATAATAATGAATTAAAAAAATCACATCTGTAAACAAATTGAAATGTGCAAAAAGAAAAAGTGTGCCCGTAAAAAAAAATAAATGTGTGAACATGAATTAGCATCATTGATGCTAATTAAATTACTGGAATACTAGGAAAATACTTTTTTGGGGAGTGTAGAAGAAAAAGATGAGAAAATATAAACTCGTCCAAAAAAAAAAGAAAAAAAAAAGGACAAATACTGCTTTAAATCCAGGCAGTAAACCTAATCAGAAGCTAGTCGGTGGTCAGGGTTCAGTCGCTTTAAAGAAACGTAGATCGTATTCCTCATCGTTTATTGCGCAATTTCCCCTGTTATTTTCCGTGAAAAGTTTCTGAAAAATATTCAGATGTAAATAATTAGCTCTATTCTGAATCCCACTCAACCCCCCCCCCCCTCCAGGGTCCATGCCTCGATGTTTTCCCGGGTCTTGCTAGTAGGAAGTGATGTCTGGTTTATCTCAGTCCTTCCGGTCTGCTCGGTGTGAAAGTGCGACTCTCCGTCTGGAACAAGATTTTGGGATTTGAATTGTCCCATGTGACTCTAGCAATTCATGTAAAGCTAAAGCCATAGCTAATGCTAGCAGCCACTTAGCAAAGCTTAGCGGTGCTCCGTGATCCAGAATGTAGGACGTAGGATGTAGTGATAAATTGGGTTAATGATGGACACATGGAGGTGAAGGAAGAAAAACAATAGGCTACCTTGAGAATTTGTGCAGCGCTATGCAGGTTCGGAGTCATGGGTATGAGATTACCGAGTCGTCGCCGTTTGTGGGTTTCGCAGGCCTTCTGAGGAACCGGTGAAGAACACAAAGAAATGTTTTTTTCCCTCCACAAATCTTTAGGAGGTTCAAAATCCATAAACTTTGTGTATGTTGCGGCGGCGTCACAGTGCAAATATGAGCGAATTAGATGACCGTCGCTAACACGATGCGCTCCAATTGCATTATTTTATTCACTGAAGACTTCGAACACAATTATTGACGGCCCTAAAGATTTTGACAAATGAACACAAAAAAATAATCACTTATAAAAATAATCTTTAAACTTGTCATCGTTTCTCCGGGGTATGAATACAATGTTGTACACCGGCGAAACCTTGATGGGTGAAAGTAGCAAATCTTTGTCAGCTAGCCAATTTTGTAGCTTCTAGAAAGATCTCATGCTGGATCAGAATCAGATTTTTTTATTGTTAGATATGCAGTGGAGAACTAATCAGAATATTTATTTATTTATTATAGAAACGTGTCGGTACTTGTATTAGTTGTGTCATCCAAATATGGTCTATTCATTAAATTCAAATTAAAGTATTACTGAATATTTGTTTCCAAGAAGGATGCCAGTAATTTTAGGTTTAAGTCTGTCTGTCTGAGCGAAGCATTCCAGACTGATTGAACACGGGACTAAAAAGGTACCACTAGACGCACATGTGTCTGGGGGGGGGGTTGGGGAAGTGAGAAGCGAAGAACTCACACTGAGAGCTCGACCACAGTCTCTCGTTTACCTGTGACAGAGAGAGAGGATGAAAGGGGGGTATTTTGTTGTAAGGAAGGTCAGGCATGGGGAGCAATAGCTACGCTAGGCGGGCTGTAGCTTTCACTACCTCGCTTAGCACGGTAGCGTATCACGACGGCACATACGATTCCGGCCACCAGCATCAGGCACACGCCGGTGATCAGGCCTATCTTCCACCTGGCCATCCTCACTGCAAAAGGGGTCAGGAAACACCAGGTGTTACAGGACGGACCTCCTCAAGCATATACGGCTCTGAAAAAGATTTAGCCTTAAAGACCCGACCTGAGACGTTGACTGCGTTGCTCATTTCCTCTTTCCCCGCTCTGTTTAAGGCGCCGCAGTAATACGAGCCGCTGTGGATTCCATCCACCGATGGAAGCCTGTAGCGTGCCCTGGTTGTATTCACCGTAGTGACGTACACAGGACTCGGGTTTTTGTCCTGGTACCACTTAAAGGTGATGGGTGAAGTACCTTCTGTGATGCTGCACACAAAGAGAAGCTCTTTGCTTTCGATGATGTCATCCTCCACAGGGAGGGTCATTAAATTCGGCTTTCCTACAGGGACTAAACGAAAGGTACACGGTGAGAACGCGAGAAAGAGCAAAGCGGGCATTTGATGGCAATTTGAATGTTAGCGGTAATGTGAATGCTCACTCGTAACCCGTGCCTGAAGAGCGTCGCTGGTCTGCGTCGAATTTACACCATTGTTCTGCGCCTCGCATCTGAAATCGTGGATTTGGTCTTTGAACCGGATGCTGGCGATGAAGATGGCTTTCTGGGACGATTGTAACACCTGGGACTGGTTGAGGGTTTTGTTGTTCCGCTTCAGCATGTAAGTGATGGGAAAACTCCCTCTGTCCGAGCGGCACTCGATCTGAAAAGGTTGATCCAGGATCACTTCAGTGAGCACAGTAATGGTGGGTCTGGAGACGAGAACTAGAAGGAGGGGGGAAAAAAACAAAAACACAGGGTGTAGCCACACAAAATGATTAGCTTTGGGAATTTATAAGGCAGTGCACCGGCTCATAGATTCTAATCTAGAGTTGTGCTTTCAGAGGGACCTGGATGTCGGTTTGAAGCTTTTTATGGAGATGATTCTCTGTGAATGACCCGAAGAAACAATAGCATTCTACTTTTTGATATTATCCGAAAACAACCAAACTAAAAACAAAAATCCTGTTGTAAAATGTGAAATGTTCCAGATTTAGGGGTCTACAAAAGCTTCGAGTTGTTAGACAAACTCTGATTTCCTTGATTTTTTTTTAGCTTGAGGAAAACACTACTTCAGTGACAGACTGTGCTTTAATGAGTAATTGTTCATGATTTATTTATTTACTTTTTTCAGAAGGGGGGCATTAAGTGAAACACTGTCCTAGAGTGAAACCTTGAGTAAAACCTTGAGTAGTGCCTGACTGACCTAGACTGGAAATTCTAACGAGACTTAGATTTAAACACCGGGTTGTGTTGTTCTATATGAGTATCTAAGAAGACAAATTTATTAAGATACCTGATTTATTTCTCCTAGAGTCAATATCTTGAAATACCTTTCTAGATTTAAGCTCCCGGATGAACTCTGTAATTGAGATTTAGTGAGACATTTCTAGATTTGTCCCTTTTAAGGACTCCTCGCTACACCTTCAAGAGTTTAGCTTTTAAAAGAAACACTATTTTGTGTTTATCTTAATATCCATTCCTCTATAGCAGGGGTCTCAAACTCAATTTACCTGGGGGCCGCTGGAGGCAGAGGCTGGGTGAGGCTGGGCCGCATCAGGATTTCCAATGTTCATGATCATTCATTCATTCATTCATTCATTCATCTTCTACCGCTTTATCCGATCTTCCCTCGGGTCACGGGGAGCCTGTGCCGATCTCAGGCCTCTATGGGCATTAAGGCAGGATACACCCTGGATGGAATGCCAACCCATCGCAGGGCACACACACACACACACATTCACACACACATTCATACGCTAGGGACAATTTTTCAAGGTGCCAATCAACCTACCGTTCATGTTTTTGTACCGGGGGGGAACCAGAGAACCCGGAGAAAAAACCCCTGAGGCACAGGGAGAACATGCAAACTCCACACACACATGACCGAGACGGGAATCGAACCCAGGCGAATGTGCTAACCACTACGCCACCGTGCCCCTCATGATCATTCCAATGTTCTCAAATATCTTTATTTTTAACACAAAATAATGAATTAAATAAATAAATTTTAAAATGAATGTCTGATTTAACAGTTCCTTAACCTTTAACTTTATGAACATGAATGGAACATTAAACATGAACTGTTCGCTTAGTTCGCCTCACACCGCCAGGGTCCGGGTTCGTTTCCCGTCTCGGCCATGTGTGTGTGGAGTTTGTCCATGTTCTCCACGAGAAAGGCGTATACATGGCAGAGAGATCTGGGCAGCTAAATCGGAGTTCTCCTTCTCCAATCGTATTGGATAGCGGCAGTTATCCGAATTTCTCAAGTGTCATATAAACGCATTTACTGTTAAGTTTCAGTTTCACCCGCGACGCGCCTACAATAAGTAGGACGGAGTTTGTGAGAAGAACAAACACACAGCACTTCAATGAGCGGGATCGGTCATGATGGAGATGGTTACAGACACAGACACAGGCTGGATCACAGATCACAGCACCTCCTTCATTTCTGAGCTGAGAGGAGCGGAGGACGGATGACTGTGGGCTTCTCCTCCGCCAGCCTTACTGGAGGAATGAATTACTGAGGATGAATGAATGCGTGAGTGAGCGAGGCACTGGACAGCCCAGCCGATGTCCCGCCCTCCAGAGCCATATACCTCACCGTGATTGGTTCGTTCAGCTCCGCACACAACAAGACATGTTTGTGTGTGTGAGGGAAGGAACCATGAGCCAGGCTGACGTGCGCAGCCATGGCTCTGGTTCGGGGTATGAGTTCGATGTATTGTCTTTAAGATGACGTACTTCTAGGTTACACCTGGGCTGTTAAAATAAAAGCTCTTTGTTCTTCTAAAGTCAATTCTGCTACTTCTGCTTCTTCACCGCTTGCCGTAACAACAATCTTGCGGGCCGCACTGACGTCAATCTTTCTTATTAAAACGGGGGCCGCAAATTATCGTCCCGGGGGCCGCAGTTGGCCCGCGGGCCGCGAGTTTGAGACCCCTGCTCTATCACAAAAACTTCTGCTTGTAACTGCTAACTTCGAACAACTTGCGTTATCTTGCTTCTAACAATTTGCTACTCTGCTTCTTCACGCTTGCCGTAACAACAATCTTGCGGGCCGCACTGACCTCAATCTTTCTTATTAAAACGCGGGCCGCAAATTATCGTCCCGGGGGCCGCAGTTGGCCCACGGGCCGCGAGTTTGAGACCCCTGCTCTATAGCGATGATTATCGAGTTTTTAAAAAGAGCACTAGTCTGGATTTCAGCTTGTGGATGGATTCTGCTAGATTCAGGTTTTTGTTAGAACGTTTAGAAGGATGCAGTCGTACCTTTTGCTGTGAAGTCGATCCACTGGCTCCATTTGACGGTGTTATTGACCTGAGCAGAACAGGTGTAATTGCCGTTGGTGTAAGGGTTTGCCCTGGATTTATACATGTCTTTTTCTGTGCTAATATTCTGGTTGGTCCTGTAGATGGAATACTTTATATCATCATGTCTAATTCTCTCGGGTGCAATTTTATAGCTTTTACATGCAACAATAAACCACTCCCCCTCGAACACCTCGGCCGGGGCGATGGACAGCACGGGTGAGGAAAAGAGCTCTGCAAAACGGTACAAAAACACTGCGATTTGGGTTCATGCGGCACAAAAAAAAATCTGTTTTCCGACCAAAAAGATTTCTCACCTTTAACAGTCAGGGTTTTGTGCACGTTCCTTTCTGCATCGTTCACTTTGGCACTGCATTCGTACACGCCAGAGTCGGTTGCCCGGACGACAGCGTTATAATTTCTCGGAAGGAGATGTAATCCTTTGGACAGTAAGAGTGTAGTGGAGTTGATGTCTTTTCCATCCACACCACATGTTATCTGCACGGAGTCGCCCTCGATGACTTCCGTCGATGGGAGGATGGTTATCTTTGCCGTAAAATTCAGCGCTGTGTTCGGGAAAATCAAACGGCAAAGACATTCTCACCGTTCAGCTCAGGATTTTACATTAATTATATAACAGCAAGATGAGCCCTCAGTCAGACATTGTTCATGATTTGAGTTTCCAGGGAAGCTTTTATTCTAGAAACAAACTTTTAGTGTGAAATTGTTCTTTAATGAAACATCTATTGAGATTTGGTTCTAGATCTGTGTGCAATTTTTCTATAGTGGAACTTCTAATGAGACAATGTTCTAGATTTGAGCATATTCACCGTTTTAAATTTTGAACAATTCTAATAAAACTTGGCAAAATTATAGCTAAACAAACTTGAAACAAAGTGATATAGAAATGTTTTACATAGTCATTTCTTGCTACACTACCTTGTGAAGTCAGAGAAAGTGTATTTCGGGTTTTACGCTGTTCTTTCAAATAATTATTTGTAATATATTAGTTAAATATGCTCAAATGGGACCAGTTTAATTATAGCTTCAACAACAATTTACACAATTATTAATTAATTGTCAATACGCTGATGAAGTGAAACTTTTGAACTTGAGCATCTAGTAGATAATCGAACTTTGAGTATGCAATTGTTCTAGTTAACAATTGCTTGAGGGTTGAACTTTTATTGAATCAGTTCTAGATTTATACCTATAGTTAGAATATTTCTTGATTTTAGCAGTTAAATTTGTTGATGGGTTGAGCTTTTAGTGAGAATGGTTCTATAGTCAATACAAACATGTAGGTGTTCTAGATCATAACTTCTAATGAGATTTGGACGTCCAGGAGAACATTGTTTTAGAATCAAACTATTATTGTGCGATAGTTTTAGACTGGAACGTGTAATGAGCATCAACTGGTACATTTGACTACGGTTGAGCTTTAAGTTGAAAAATGTAAGCCAAAGAGATCCCATGCTGTCACACATTTACTCACACACAAAATGTAAAAATGTATTCGAGCATCGTTACAGAAACCATGCCAGTTGCAGCAAACAAACAATGCTTACCTTCCACAAGCACACGGACCTCGTTGCTGATGTTTGAATACAGAACTCTGTCTTCAACAAAAATGGAATATAAGCAGGAGAAGGTTGCTGTCTCCGCAGCCCTGACCGAGTGAAGCGTCTGCACCATACCACTGCTGCTTTTCTCTTTGTAGATTTCGTTTAAGCCGTTTTTAAAGGTGAAACCCAGCACACCGGATTCTTCTCTCGCACTGCAGGTGATCCTCACCTTCTCACCTTCTGTCACCTTTAACTTATCCACTCCTAACACCGGAGTTTGCAGACCTGCGGGACAGCGGCAAGACGGTGTATTCATATTTTACTTATTGCACCTTTAAAAATGCCTGTCTGTTCAACCTGTCAACAGCCAGTATAGTAAAATAAAAAGTCTATAGCAAAGTATAAATGTTACTTATTGTGCCTTTAAAAAAAAAGAGTAATTTCTCCACCAACAGCACTAGGTCGCGTCTAAGGACCACATGAGTAGCTCTCAGGCCTGTTTTAAAATTGCAAAACTCATCAGTGAGGTGCATCTCCTTTCTGTTGTTACTACATAATAAGCAAATTTATCCACAAATAAATATCCATTAATGACATTTACAGTGTGGAAGTTACCTTTCACGCTAACGTTCTGAGGTAAACTTTCCTTGTGTTGGTTCCCCGCTGACACGTCACACTGGTACCTGCCCGTGTGAGAGACCCGAGCTTTAGAGATGGTGTACGTCACTTTGTTGTTCTTGGTGTTGTTTATGTATATCGGGTTGTGTTTGTTGAAGTCTTTAAAGATGCTGATCTTGAGGTCGGGTGTGTTGCCTCCTGTCGAGACCACATTGACCTCGCAGGTGAGACTCAGCTCCGTGTCTCGGTCCACCACGTTCGCAGGTTGGATGTGAATCGTAGCGCCTCTTAATAAGAACTCTAGGAGTTTTCCAAGAACATTTTTTTTATCATTACCAGATTTTGATAACAATAAACCATCATCAACTAACCTCGCATCATAATTATCATTATCATTCATAAAGATGGAATTACATGGTTTGAACGGCAGCCGACTTAGCTAATCACAAAGACTAGATGCTATCAACGCGGGTGTTATGCTAGTCATTGTGTTAGCATACCGTTCATTTACTTCTTCGCATGATTGTAGCTAATTAGTTGAAACTCCTACATTGGGTTAATACTATTATTAGTATTATTATGAAAATACATCAACATTTATGAAAAGTAGATTTAACTTTGTAATTGTGCATGGTATACACAGCCAATGAAATGCAGTTAGCAGCTAACCATAAATGGCCTATTTACAATAAATAACAGTAAAAAAAAAAAAAAAAAAACAGTAGGGAGGGGGTAGCTCAGGGGGTAGCTCAGTGGTCTAAGGCGCTGGGCTGCTGATCGGAAGATCCGGGTTCGAGCCCCGGTATGGCCAAGCTGTCGCCCTTGTGTCCTTGAGCAAGGCCCTTAACCCTCTGTGCTCCAGGGGTGCCGGTATCATGGCTGACCCTGCTCTCTGACCCCAGCTATATGTGACCAATAAAAAGGATATTATTTAAAAAAAGGATATTATAAAATAAATAAGGCTATGTGGTATACATGTACAGAGGTGAGTGTGTGTATTGAATATATTATTTAGTATATTATATAAATACAGGTATATTGTAGGGATGTCAATTGATTAAAATATTTAATTTTGCCATGAGTTAACTCGTGATTAATTGCATATCATTCGCATGTTGTAAATGTACCATAAATGATCACTTTTCATGTTTTTAATACTCTGAACTGTAACGGATGTTATAATTATATGCATTTCTCTCAAATTCTCTCCCTTTAATAACATTATTGATTATTTAATATTTAATATCTTCTTGTTAATTTCAGTGTTACTGTTTTAGTGGTTGTTTCAATTATAAAATATGGGACGTGGCTCCTTTAAGAATTATGTTCCAGTTGCTTTTGATATAAACTGGTGATACGTTTAGGTTATACAGATTGCATTCACAAAAAAAACGCTCATACCCGTTATGAATGCGCAGCTAGTAGGTGTAATTTGGGAAAATTTAAGAAGAGTGAATGGATGCATTGAAGTTTCGTCATTCATTTGTTCTTTAGTCATTTTTATTCTTTGCTGTCCAGCTCTTGTTCATTCGCCAACACAACTCAGAGTGAAGGAGCAGATCACTCGCATAGTAATGCACACATCGTTAATCGCGCGTTAATAAAATTAGTGCCGTTAAAGTGAATTCCTGTTAAATAGTTAATAATAAAGTAATTTTGTAATAATAAAATGCAGTATAACTGTGCAAAGAAATGAGAAGATACAGTAGATGTATACGAATGAAAAAATACACTCCATATCCACATGAAAACACGAGATGCTATAAAAGCAGAAAATGCCATGTGAAGCAGCTACTAAAAGGAAAATGTGGTAATAAAGTGTATCATGCAATCTGAAGTAGGTCTTATTATTAATATCATTATTGAACAATAATTATTTATTGTAGCATCAGCACTTTTAATTGTCTCAAATAAAGAAATGGCGATTGGAATGTTACTAGCTAAGCTTCTGAGATGAAAAAGGAAAGATAGACAAAGAATTCAACTGAGACAGAGATGAAGAGATGATGTGAATCGGTCCATCTTTCTGTCTTGCTCCATGACAGCGATGCCTGTAAACATGAGCACCAAGGAGACCCCACGGGACGCGAGTCATTTTTAAAACTTCATGCTCCTTATTTGGTATCATAGATGTATACAGTAGTTGCTGGCTATATCGCGTCTTCGTCAGGGTAATGTGTACATTTATATTGCGGAATTGTATGGATTAATTGAAATTATTATTATTATTTTTTTTAGATTTTAATTATTTTTCTGGCTAGTCTAGAACAATTAATAATGATACATATTGTAATAGATTAATATTAATAATAAAAAATGTCTGCGCACAGAAACTGAATTTATTAAGCGACAAAATTTTAATTGGAGCATTATAGCCGTAATAAATCATAGTAGTTTGGATACTTAAGTACATTCGAAGGCAAAAACTTCAAATGAAAGGATAAATGGAGCATTTTTTTACTCTCTACTTTAACTCACGTGGTTTGTCTACTTCATCCAACACTAGAAATTGTTGTATAAGGGGAATGAATGCTGTTATTGAAAAAAATAATGAATGTTGTGTCGTTACCCGAAATTCTGCTTCCGAACATTGGCTTTTTGTTAATTCATTTTCAACATCAGCATGTCACGTTATTATATTATTTAATGCATTTAAAATCTAAATAATTATCTAAAAACACACTCATGGCAAAATAGATACGGAATGTGATATTACAGCATAGAAGATTCCCTTCACTTGAACTAGGAGGCCCAAACCTGCTCCGGCATGACGATGCGCCTGTCCACAAAAATAAGATCTCCTTTGATTTAGTGGAAGATCTTCCCAATAGAAACCCTATTGAACATCTACTGTACCCCCCGGAACCTCTTCACCTCCGTCACTTTAGTAACACAGATCCTGGTGGCTGTATGAATCTCCACAAAATCCAGTTGCACATAGTTGCGTAACAGTACATACGTTATATGGAATGTTTGGAAAGCACATTTAAGTTGCTTTGAGCAGCAAAAAAATGACTTTATGATGATTTTAATATAATATTTGAAAGAGCAAATTATTATTATTATTATTATTATTATTATTATGTCTATTTTACAGAGAAACCACAAAGGTGTAACGTCGTCTGGTCTGGAAAACCTTTCAAACATTTCCAAGCTCTGTCACTGGAGACTCCTTAACATTCACTGTTAAGCCTCATGTCTTTATAACCTAATCTTAATCTCATCAACAACTACACACCCAAAAAATACAAAACAAATGGACACGAAATTGATTTGCATTTGATCTTTTACTATAGCAACAATTATGTCTTCAAAACCAATCATATTTGAGAAGTGTTGTGATGAAGAATTATTCCTTTTATACCACAGAAGGTTATATTCTTCCAAAAATAACCATCAATTTCTTATAGCCCAATGTAGAAATACTTTAAATGCTAATTTTAGAAATGATTTAGGTGTAAATTTAGTGTCCCGCCTTTGACAAAAAAAAAATTTTTTTCATAAAACTTTTTCATAAAACAGAAAATGTAGATGTTACAGTTTGACATTTGTATTAATCAACATTAATAAGTTTATCATCACTGGAGCGCTTCTGTGCATTTCCCAGTTAGAGAGCGATTGCTATAGAATGCGCAGCACAGCGGGACGTGGAAAGTAAAAAGAACGCATGACTTTACTGACCTGATGCCCCTCTCGTACCTGTCCGAGATCAGCGGAGAGAGAAAGACACAGGAGTAAGTTTCAATTCAATGAACGTTAGGAATGAAATTCCAGAGCGTTTGAGCTACAGGAGTGTCCTTACAGGTGATGCTGATGAAGGTCAGGATGGTGAGGAGGATCTGAGAATAGCGTTTGGTCCACATGGCTGACCGCTACACTAACTAACAAGTGCAAGGAACGGTATGTGTGGACTTGGTGCGACTCGGGGGGGAGGAGTCGCCCTGGCTATCGCCCTTGGCCTCACATGCGCTCGGGTAATTTAGACAGGAAGTGAAGACAGCTTCCTGAGGATGTGTGGAGAACGGGAGTGGAATTTTCACACACCGAGTACATTAATACACCCCGCTCTCAGCACACAGGTAAAGCGCGCTCTTGCATCCGAACTTGGCGTGACCGAGATGTGTGATGTCACAACCAACGACCAATCCCTTTATCCTGTTTACTGATTACGAATCAAAGTGAAATTGATCGTCGTCTGGTGTTTATTACGTAGCAGCGCACGATTTTGTAGAATGTCTTTTTCCCTTCAGTTGGATTAGGAAACCCAAAAACCGTTCCGGGACAATAACACACCATGAACAACATACGCCATAAGGATCTGCTTTCCACCGGTTGCATTTGTTGGAAGATCTCTGGATCTAGAACCTATTTGATGATGATGAACACCAGTGTTGGGAAGGCTACTTTGGAAATGTAATAGGTTACAGATTACAAATGACCCTATTCCAAATGTAATAGGTTAAATTTATTGATTACTTTCATTTGTCCACTAGGTGGCGCTTTAAGTTAACGTTCTAAGAAAGACGTTTCAAACCCTCGAAAAAAAAAACAGGTTTCTATTTTCCGAAATGAAACTGCTGCAGGTCGTCATCATTCGAATCAAAATGTCGTGTGAAGCACTGATGAAATTTACATGAAATTGTTCATTTAACATTTTCATAAGTAACTGCCATTAAATTACACATTTTCTTTCCTCAGTAACTGTAGTGAATTAATGTCACATTTATTTTGTAATTAAGTTCTGTAACGCCGTTACATGTAACTAGTTACTCCCCAACACTAGTGAACACTGACGTCACGCCAGGAACCTCCTCATCCGACTTTACACACACACACACACACCCTTGTGGCTGAATGAATCTTCACACAATCCAGAATATCATCTCCCCAGACTAAACGTGGAACATCATGCGCTTGGATGAACCAAAAAGTGAACACTGTGTAACCTGAGGGAAGCGAAGGACTCGAGATTTTCCTGTTAGACTACAAATAGAAAATAAGTTTACACGAAAATGACATTGTTTGAATCGTTTCCTGCAGTGACTCCGAATCGACACATTACTCCACTCTGACCAGGATATCTCAAAGAATGCTAATAGCAAAGGTTACCATAGCAACTGCAATTAGCTATCTAGGATCTCATTCCTAGCTGAAATGTGTTGTCACTTGGCCACACCCACATTCAGTTATTTGCTTAAAAAAAAAAACCCATTAAGAAATGCCATCATACAGGACAGAGGTGTCATTCATTGTATTTGGTTTTATTTGAACATTTTCATCTCCCGTCGTAAAAACCACAGCCAGCGAAAAGCAGTCTACAGTCACAGAGAGAACATTTGATTGCATCGGTTCATTCTACGAGCGTCTCTTTTTTTTCACATTTTAAATCTAAAACATTAAAACTCAAAGCGAGATACTTGTACGGGGTGTGCATTGGGGAGTCTTTCGCTCCTCAAGATGGTGCTGCAGCGGGTGAGAGGCAGCTCACGGGCTAAAGTCCTGCACTTCTCACCTCTTTAATTCAGTCTGGTTATGGGTGTGGGCTGCCTTTTTTTTTTTTTTTTTTTTTTTTAGACGTGATTAAAGATGTGTGTGTGTGTGTGTGTGTGTGTGTGTGTGTGTGTGTTTTGGGTGGGGCTTGAGACATATCTTCATAAACAAGAAAACACGCACAACCACCCCCCCCCACACACACATCCTCTTCCATAAAGGCTGAAACGTCTTCATAGTGTAAAAGTGCGTTGTGTGATATGTAGCGCCTGGGTGAAAACATGTATTTCATCTTATATGTTTACCCTTTCCGATAACATAGAACTCCGCCCCCATCTACGTAATGACATGTCCCTGTGAGACACGTCGGATAAAAAAAATTACTATAGATGGTATGTTTTGTCTGGGGGCGGAGCTAATTTTTACAACCCAAACCAACAATCCAGAAAGGAACAATCAGTCGTCGAGTCTTCACAAATACAGATCTTTAAAAATATTTATCGCTATAAAACGCTGTACTGCTGCTTTAATGTCGGTGAAATAAATTGCGTTCCATGTGGTAAACTTTATACAACTGTTCCATGATTCGTGAGAGTATGCGTCAAAGATGAGGACGTGTTAAATCTGGTAAACAAAAACAACAACAAAATGTAACACGGTTGGATTTGTGTATTACAGGCTGTGAAGTTCCACACTGACGCTTAAATATTGTCTTGATTGGGTGGAGCAACAACAATCCATCCTCTAAGTGCACTGACGTTGTCATGGTAACCCCCTTAACAAAGGTTCCCTATGTAGGGATCAAAGGCAACTTTTTAACAGTGATTCAATTTTAATGCGTTTACGGTGCAACCCTGCCCACCTCAATTTCATCTCAGACTCCGCCCCTTCGTCTCGACCCGAGGGCTTATAAAACTCAATGATCCTCAGACACAACCCCTTTCTGCTCGTGTCACATTAACACGTCTGTCATTTCATAAAAGGGTCGGAGGAGGATCTATTTCAGTCTCCTCCCCTTCCATCGACTCCTGCAAGTACGTAATGCATTTATGACTCCGGCCACCCCCAAGACATCACCCCCCTCTTTCAACTCCCACTGTCATGTTAAGACTCCGCCCACTTCATAAACCCTGCCCCCCACCACTCCCAGACTGCAAATCTCACATAATATATTAACCAAAAACACCACCCACTTAAAACCCCCCCCATCTCAATATAATGCATTAGTAAAGAATAATACCCAGGGCATCAACTCCTCCCCCAAACCCCTCACAACCACCCCTCACTGTTAAGCTCCGCCCCCCTTTTATTTTTTACTCCAAAGGTAGGCAACTTCACTGCCTTCTTCACGGCTCTGTAAAATATACGTATCTGGATTTTTTTTTCTACAATTGCAGTTTAACTATACACACTGCTCAGCACAGCCAAGTCTACAATCAACAACTCCAAAATAATAATAATAATAATTATAATAATAATAATAATGACTCTATTATTACTGCTGTTATTCCAATAGTGACTGTGAGACTTCAGCAGCCTTCACTAAACATTCATGGTGGTAGTTGCATATGTACAAGAAGTCATTTACATCCCGCCCGCTAAAGGGGCACGTAAGGTCGAGAGACCAGAGGTCACGCTGTTATCTCAGTCTCTTGTCCGTCGAGTAGATAGACATGTAGTAGTCGTTACTGCCCACGGCCAAGTGCGGCTGTAGGAAAGACGGAGATGAGGTCAGTGATGGAGAGACAGCAAGTGATATCTGAGCTTATTGTTGTAATAAAAACACCTACATAGCAATAAAAAGAGATTCCACTCAGGAGACTGAGGTACAGAAGGCCTTCATTTAGACTTAACCTAATATACATTTATTAAAGGTGTGTGTGTGTGTGTGCGTGTGTGTGTATTTTACCCAGTATGGGTGGAACGCTAAGCAGCTGATAGCGCCAATCCTCTGCCCCATGAAGCCGTCATAGTATTTTATATTACTGATGACATCACCACTGGAATTATACACAGCGATGAACTGATTCATAGAACCACTGCAGAAAGAGGGAGGGAGAGGGGCAGGAGAGAGATATGACATTTCAAGAATTGAAAAATCCATACGATTGTTTTTCCTGATTGGTAATAACAGTATGAGAGCGGCCTCTAGAGGCAGACTGCTGACATCACATGCTGTTTCTTTTCTTTTTTTTTTTTAAATACTTTTTATGTTTCGAGTGTTACTTTTTGTTTCCATTTAAATGTAATTACTTTTAGTATTTATTTGTATAATAATATTTTATTTATATATATTTCATTTTGCACTCTGTCATGATTCAGTAACAAAGTTCAGGACTATTTTAAATGTGTTTGGTGTTTTAGTTTTTAAAGCCTAATAAATGTGGATTTATTGGTTATTTGCAAGTACGATCCAAGCTTGCTATCAGTATCGGAAATCCGCTAATCGGTTGCTTTCTTAAAAGGAAAGTACACTCCCAAAAGACAACGTACACGCCCCTTAAAAGAATTTACACTCCCAAAAGACAACGTACACGCCCCTTAAAAGAATGTACACTCCCAAAAGACAATCGTACACGCTCCTTAAAATAATGTACACTCCTAAAAGACAATATACACGCCCCTTAAAAGAATGTACACTCCCAAAAGACAACGTACACGCCCCTTAAAAGAATGTACACTCCTAAAAGACAATATACACGCCCCTTAAAAGAATGTACACTCCCAAAAGACAATGTACACGCCCCTTAAAAGAATGTACACTCCTAAAAGACAATATACACGCCCCTTAAAAGAATGTACACTCCCAAAAGACAATGTACACGCCCCTTAAAAGAATTTACACTCCCAAAAGACAATTTACACGCTCCTTAAAATAATGTACACTCCTAAAAGACAATATACACGACCCTTAAAAGAATGTACACTCCTAAAAGACAATATACACGACCCCTTAAAATAATGTACACTCCTAAAAGACAATATACACGCCCCTTAAAATAATGTACACTCCTAAAAGACAATATACACGCCCCTTAAAAGAATGTACACTCCTAAAAGACAATATACACGCCCCTTAAAAGAATGTACACTCCCAAAAGACAATATACACGCCCCTTAAAAGAATGTACACTCCTAAAAGACAATATACACGACCCTTAAAAGAATGTACACTCCTAAAAGACAATATACACGACCCTTAAAAGAATGTACACTCCTAAAAGACAATATACACGCCCCTTAAAAGAATGTACACTCCCAAAAGACAATTTACACGCCCCTAAAATAATGTACAAAAGACAATATACACGACCCTTAAAAGAATGTACACTCCTAAAAGCAATGTACCCCCCTTAAAATAATGTACACTCCTAAAGATGTTTCAAACTGTTTCAAACGTCTATGTTTTGCTATATGGATTATATTTGCTATATGGATTATTGGGCGTGGTTAACGTGACTGACCAGGCGAACAGGTTGGCCTGAGGGTGGATGTCGAGTGCCGTGAGTCCCTTCACCGTCTGCAGCACGTTGATAGAGTCGGGCATCCGGGGGTCAAAGAAACGCACATCTCCATTTACACTGCACACACACACGCACACGACATCACACCTGCGGTATTGTGCAGTTTGAATCTGTGTGTGTGCGTATATATATGTGTGTGTGTGTGTGTGTTACCTCACACTGATGATGTGTCCGTCTGTCTCTCTTTGCAGGTGAGCCTTCACCACCCACGCACCATGCTCCCGATACGTCATCACACGACTACACACACACACACACACACACACACACACACACACACACGTTAGTGCTTATTACAATCACAGTCATTATATAAACAAATGTGAGCCACTAAGGGGTGCTGCAGGACCACTGCACTGAAATCCTACCCATAATGCACCACTGTCAGTGTGCAGTAATAGGTGATAAATTAAATAATCATGGAGAGAGAGAGAGAGAGAGAGAGAGAGAGAGACTGCAGTGTGGGAAAAGACACAAAGACGGACGTGTGAAAACGAGAGAGATTAATACAGATAGAGTCGGTGTGAAGAGTTGTAATCTTCCATATGTGTGTGAGAGAAAAGAGAGTGAGCAGAAGAGTGATACAACGAGAAAGAGAAAGAGAGAGGATGGTGACGGATGGTGGTAGGATAAGTGAGAATGTAAGAAGGTGTACATGTGCGGAAAAAAGTGAAGGAAAGAAAATGTGAAATAAAAAGGGGAAGAGAACAAAGAAAAAGGAACAATCCAAAGAAGAGGAATAAAAAAAAAAATCATATTTATATATAAATAAAAGGCAGTGTAGTCAGGCAGGTAGGGGAGGCTAGAACGGTAGAGGAGCTATAACAGCAAGTAAGCAGTGAGTCACAGAGGAGGTAAGACAGGTAGAGGAGGTGAGAGTGTAGTGCAGTGAGATGGGTAGAGGAGGTGAGACAGGTACAGGAGGTGCAACAGAAAGTGTGCAGTGAGACAGGTAGAGGAGGTGCAACAGAAAGTGTAGTGCAGTGAGACAGGTAGAGGAGGTGAAGCAGTGAGACAGGTAGAGGAGGTGAAGCATGACGGTAGAGGAGGCATGACGGTAAGTGAAGTGCAGTTAGACAGGTAGAGGAGGTGAAGCAGTAAGTGTAGTGCAGGGAGACAGGTAGAGGAGGTAAGCAGTGACGGTAAGGAGGTGCATGCAGTGTAGTGCAGTTAGACAGGTAGAGGAGGTAAAGCAGTGAGACAGGTAGAGGAGGTATGACGGTAAGTGCAGTGCAGTTAGACAGGTAGAGGAGGTGAAGCAGTAAGTGTAGTGCAGGGAGACAGGTAGAGGAGGTGAGACAGTTTGAGGTAAATGTGTTAATGTGCAGCCTGAGGGAGTTTCAGCACCTAATTAACATCATTAATTATTCATGAAGTGCTTTACAGCTTCATCACCCTGTTTTCTCAAGGTGTGTGTTTGTGACAAATTGTAATACTCCAAACACAAACACACACACACACAGGTGCATCTCACACACACACACACACACACACACACACACACACAGTTATGTCTGAAATAAGTGTATGTTTGAGTTGGGAAACAGCAGTATGGGGGGGGGGGACGTGTGTGTATGCGAGTGTGAGAAGTGACTTTGTAAATAAGCTAAAATAAGCAATTGGTGTCAATACTTAAATCATATATGATTCAATCTACTGAAAGATTTAATCCCCATAAAAGAGAGTCATTTATCCCATAAGAGTCATTTAGTATAGAGCTGATAATCATTTGGCGCGCACACACACACACACACACACACACACACACACACACACACTCATGTATTTTGATGGCTTTCGAGGCTTTTTTAAGGTCATGTCACAGCATCTCAATAGGATTCAGGTCAGGACTCTGACTAGGCCACTCCAGTCTTGTTCTCCTTCAGCCATTGAGAGTTGGAATAGCTGGTGTGTTTTGGATCACGGTCGTGCTGCACAACCCAAGTTCGTTTCAGTTTCAGGTCATGAACAGACGGGATGGTTCCATTTATCGTAGCAAGTCTTCCAGGTCCTGAAGCAGCGAAACAGCCTCAGAACATCACACTACCACCACCACATGTTACTGTATAATGTTCTTTCTCTGAAATGTTACTTTTACACCAGACAAAATAGGACACACACCTTCCAATAACTTTTGTCTCTTCAGACCACAGAGTATTTCCCCAAAAGTTTGAGGAGCATAAACATGAGATGAAGCCTTTGTTCTTTTTGCTCAGGAGCGTTTTTTGTCCTGGAACTCATTTCTGCCCAGGTCTCTTTCTAACGGTGTAGTCATGACCATTGACCTTAACGGAGGCAAATGAGGCCTGCAGTTCTGTGGATGTTGTTGTTGGGTCTTTTGTGACCTCTTGGACGAGTCGTCACTGCGCACATGGAGTAATTTTGGTCGGCCGGCCACTCCTGGAAAGTTTCCCCACTGTTCCGTATTTTTGCCATTTGTGGATAATGAACTCCGGTGTGATAAACCACAGTTCAGTTATGCTTTAACACCGGGGTTTTGTAGTTTTGGATTTTGTTTTCCCTTAATAAATAAAAATACAAATACTATATAAAAATAATAAAAACCTTCATTTAAAACTACGTTTTGTGTTTACTCACATTATCTTTGATTAATATTTTAATTTATTTGATGATCTGAAACAAAGTGTGACAAACACGTAAAAAAGGATCTCACACACACACACACACACACACACACACACACGAAGAGAATTTCCCTCTGTGCTGCAGTGAGTTGTGTTTCTCTCTAATTGAATAAAAAGTGTATACTGGTGGCACGTGTGTGTGTGTGTGTGTGTGTGTGTGTGTGTGTGTGAGACTCACCAGTCATTGGGAGACATCCTACGATCATACACACGCACCGATCCGTCTCCTAGACCGGCCAACACTAGGGAGCGCTGAGGGTCACATGACACACTTGTCACACAGCTGTCTGCACCTGTTGGGATGTCCTGCACAAACACACACACACACACACACACACACACACACTCAGAAAAACTTTCAACGTAAGTGTATTTTCAGCTGTGTGTGTGTACATGTTTATTACCTGGACCTTCATCTCTCTTTCCGTGTCCCAGATCCGGATGACTCGAACATCTCCAGAAGTCATGAGGAGACCGTTCTCTTGTTCCCAGTCCACGACCATTCCTGCACCTTACACACACACACACACACACACACACACACACACACACACACACACACACACACACACACACACACACACACACACACACACACACACACAAAATCCCATGCGGATCAGGACCCAGTTTCCTAGGATGGACTCTGAGGCTGGCTGCCCTAGTTTAAAAACTTTTGCTGTCAGTCAAAAGATCGAGAACGGAAACACACACACACACACACACGGATCTAAACATGGGGTTTCTCCTTACAAACATCAAAGCGGACACTATCCGGTCATCATCTATCCGGTTGTTAAGGAGATCAATGGAATTAATATATTCTCATAGCATCACACAAGAATCACACACACGCACACAAACACACACGCTCACGACTTTGACGTCTATTTGAAGGGGGAAAGAAGAAAAAAAAAAAGGTTACATTTTTGGTCTACAAACATCCGAGATGCGACACGAATCATCGCTGTGATTGGGAGTGTGGGAGGAAGTAAAGAAGCGATCATCAGCCCTCGTTCCTGCTGATATAATCATTATAAAAAGTTATGACATGCCCCGCCCACTTCCTTCTGTCACATGATTGAGGGGGGACTGAGTTAATTTTATCCTTGAATGATCCATGTATCAACTGAATCTACTGATACAGGAATCAACTGATTCAAATGACACTTTTTTGAGTCGATATACTGTATAGGCGCTTTGAGACAATCTGAGACACACTGAGACGATCTGCTCGAGACGCTCTGAGATAATCTATGATCCTGTGAGATCCGAGACGTCCATGTGTGTTTTGTATAAGAATCATAAGCTCATAAATACATGAACTGGTAATAAATGTGGTTTAGCTCTAATACAATGCAGTGATTGTGGTGCATGATATCATAAACACAAACACACCGACAACACGCTGACAGGGGTGGCTTGAGTGAGCGCATCATGTCTGTGTGAGCGTGTCTTTGAGTGAGTGAGTGTGTCTTTGTGTGTGTGTGTGTGTGTGTGTGTGTGTGTGTGTGTGTGAGATTCACTACAGAGCAGAATTGCTACTACAGGATGATTAGTGACTCAAACAGGCTGCACAGAGATGAAGGAGAGGGAGGGAGGGGGGTTGGGACAAGCCATCGCTGGATGAAAGGATCAAGAAGGAAAGAGTGGAAGAGCGTTAGAGAGAGAGAGAGAGAGAGAGAGAGAGAGAGAGAAGGCGTAGCACTCACCTCCCTGCTTACTTCTGTCAAGATAGATTGAAACCCGCCGAGCTAAACCTGTGAGAGAAAGAGAGGGGGGGGGGACAAAGAAAGATGCAAATAGAGAGAGGGAGGGAGAGAGAGACAGAAATGGAGAAGTTGAGACAGATGAGGGGAAAAAGAGAGGGGAGGGAGGAATAGAAAGAAGAAAGAACAAAAAGAGAGACAGGTGGAGATATAGATAGAGAGAGGAGAGAGTGACAGAGGACAAAGAAAGAAAGAAGGACAGAAGGAAAAGAAGAGAAAGATGCAGAGGGAAAAGAACGAAAGAGGAAAGGCAGCAAGAGAGTGAGTAAGAAGGAACGGGGAGAGAGAGAGAGAGAAGCAGGAACAGGTCAGTCCATCAGCCAAGGAACCCCACTGCACTGCCCCCCCACCACACACACACACACACACACACACACACACACACACCACGGAAGTGAGAATGAGACTTGCTGGTTTCTCAGCGTGACATCAGCCAATTAAAGAGCAGCTGAGGCAAATGTCAGATCTCTATCTCAGCCTCTTTCTCTCTCTCTCTCTCTCTCTTTCCCGTGCAAACTTCTCCATCGCTTTAGAAGTTGTGCGGTTAGAGCTGCACATGCCTGAGAGACTTTCTGCGCACGAGTGTGCGTGTGTGTGAATTTTGAACGTGTGTTATTAACACAAAAGTCACGACTCAGAGTGTAGTGTGTGTGTGTGTGTGTGTGTGTGTGTGTGTGTGTGTGTGTGTGTGTGTGTGTGTGTGTGTGTGTGTGTGTGAGAGACGGGACACAGACACCATCATCACCATCTCCCTTCCTAATCGTCTTTTTCTCCTCCCTGAAAACGCTTATAGAGTTCAATGGGTTCTCAAACTTCCAAAAATAAAATAATAATAATAATATAAATAATGATATTAACAGCAATTATTTACATGATTTGTAAAAGTGACAAGTCATTTGGTGGAAAGGATTAAAAAATTGAATTTCTTCTTGTTCTTCTTTCACGCTCGTTAATTTGCAGCGGAGGAGAAAAAAAACGAGAGGAAATCAGAGCATAGAGAAAACGACAGAATACAGCATGTCAGTGAGTGTGTGTGTGTGTGTGTGTGTGTGTGTGTGTGTGTGTGTGTGTGTGGTATGAGTGAGAGAGAGGTTAAAATAAATTCTGCTGGAATAAAATCAGCCGAGTCTCACATCCCAATTCCAAAAAGTCACATACACATTAAAAAAAAAAAAAAAAAAAAAAAAAAAAAAAAAAAATTTAGGAAAAGCTCGCGAGAAACCTGGAGAAGTGCCGAGATCCAGCATCAGGCTCTTCTGTGGAAGAGCTAACATGTGGATTTAACTGTAACTTCCAGTCTGTGCCACTAGGGGGCCAATGTTATCGCAAATTAGCCCTACTAGACTAAGCAAATTGCTAGTGGATTAATTCAGGCACGCCTACTTTTACTCGTCATGATTCATTAAACGATTCTACAAATGATCCGGTCGCGCGTTTTTTAACCTCAGGACTCTTAGCAAGAGTCTATACGAGAAACGCTGATCCACCGAAGTGAAGAAGTGAAGGATCTCGAAGAATCAGCTGTACATGATCTTCAAGGGATTAAAATATCGAAAATGAATCATTTACAAACATAAATGAATCATTCGGAAATATAAATGATTCACCTAAAAAGTTCTTTAAGCGATTACTGTCTAACCAAGGGTTCCCTGAATAATTTAGATCGGCTGTTCAGGTGTCCTGATCATCACTTATGTAAAAATACATGGCTCCCAAACCAACAAACAAACAAATAAACAAACAAAAACAAAAAAAGAGGGCATTGGTTCCTTAAAGAATCCTTGCTTTGGTCAAATAAGTTCTTCAGGGGATCATTTGGTTATTAAAGGTTATTAGCAACCAAAATGCTTTAATCAAGCGTTCTTTAAAATCTTCTAAACTTTCCAAAAAAATAAAAAATGTCCCCATGGTCTCAGTGTAATAATAATGGTTCAGTGATAATTAATGGTTCTTGGCTTCCAAAAAGTTTCTTCAGGGGTTCAAGGGATAATTGAATGTTCTTGGCAATTCCAAAAAAATATATTTTAATATAATGTTTAATATTTTAATAAGTTACCAAGCGCTTTTTCTTTATGGTTCAGCGGATAATTAAAGGTTTTTAGCATTCAAAAGCGGTTCTTCATGGGTTCAGTGGGTGAAGACGGATTTTTAGGCATATTAAAAAAGCAGTTCCTCAAAAAACCTCTGACGTGTTATAGATGAATTAAGATTTGTCTTTGAGTTCCTTCAGCATCCCAGCAAGTGACGTCCAACTGCAAATCAGTTCCTAAAAGAAGTTTCTAATTGGATCCCATAACTTGTAGAAAAGGGACAGAATGAGGAGCGCAGCTCTGACTGTGGATGTAAATTTGGAGGCGACGCCGTAAGAAGGGACCCGGTGCGATTTCTATCTTTAGACGATTCGGATCCGACGCCGTCAGTCAACACGCCACCCATTTCAGCACTTTCACCAAAACCGAGACGTCTTTAACATGTCTGAGATCAGATCCATAATGATAAGCAAAAAGAAGTGACAGTATTGAGGTAAAAGTGTGTATGAGAGTGTGGGTGTGTGTTCACGATTCTCCGGTTGACATTTATTAATGGTAGCTGCTGCTTTCAGAACAGGCTCTGCCTGAAAGTATGTGTGAGTGTGTATGAGAGGGAGACAGTGAATATAATTGGATTTAATTTACTTGTGTGTCCGGACCGCCTGCACTCGTAACGACGCTCAACGTCCAATTAAATCTGCACAAGGTCCGATTTATTTATTTAGATATTTGCAGGAATGATGAAACCTACAGGAAAAGTGTTATTTTTAGCTGTGTTTTATACAATTTTGTCAATATTCATATAATATAATCTCTCTCCGTACCCATCTCTTTCTCATAAATATGTATCTCTCTCTCTCTCTCTCTCTCTCTCTATCTATATATATCTATATATATATATATATATATATATATATATATATACACACACACACACACACACACACACACACACACACACACACACACACACACACATAATTTAACTCATGTACCATATCAACAAGTGAACTTGTGCACCCTATGTGAATACTTTACACATGTTTCAAATTGACATATTATACAAATATATAAATTTCAGTCAATATGTCTCTCTTTAACAAAATTATTAATTATTTAATATTTATGTTTGATAATTTGGTTATTAAGGGTTTTTATATAGGGGTCTATATATATATATATATATATATATATATATATATATATATATATATATATATAGAGAGATATAGAGAGAGAGAGAGAGAGAGAGAGAGAGAGAGAGAGAGAAAGAGAGAGTTTCCCTTAAATCTGGTACGTGGAGTCTTTAAGAATTATATTCCGGATTTGGTTGCTTTCCATATAAACTGATGATACGTTTAGGTTACATACGGTAATATACGGTAATACAGTGAGCGTCTCGTACCTGTTGTGAATGCACAGCTAGTGGGTGTAATTCTGGGAAATTTAGGAAGTGTGAGTGGAGGCACGTTGTTTATGTTTTTTGTTAATAAAATGTTCAGAACATGTTTATGGTCTCATATTAACATTACAAGTGGTAAGCGCGGCTGAGGAAAAGTCAATGCTGAAATTAGTGTTGAGTAAGATGGGAGGTGATTCCACTAGATTCATTGTGTGCGTGCGTGTGTGTGTGTGTGTGTTTTAATAACGTCAGTTCCTGATGTGGATGAGATGATGTGCGGAGGTTCCTGCTGTGCACTCATTCATGAACAGGCAGGCCATCTTGCACCAAATCCACCCCATGGAAATCAGATCTTCATGGTTCATGCAGAAGCTGCGTTGTGATTTGGGAACATGTTTATGTCTTCTAGTTTACGTGGAAGGAGTTGCTTGTGTAACAGTTTAGGGAGGAAGTACGTACGGCTGGGAAAAGGACATGTTAAATCATAAAGAAAAAGCAGGATTTAAAAAAAAAAAAAACAAACAAAAAAAACAACGACAGCAACAAACTGCATACAGAGGAAGACGGTGTCAAAAACGGTGTCAAACAAAGCAAACGTTCTGATTTCGAAAACAACAACAAAAAACAAAAACATAAAACACGCTGGACTTCTACAATTTAAAAAAAAAAGGGAACAAACTACTTTTTTTTAAAAATAACTAATTAATCAACTAAATAAATAAACGTGATTACTGAGTAAATGTCCATCTGCTTCATACCCGAGCAGCCGGGGTTTTCTCTAGAGTCCCGACTCACGCTGCAATTCCAAAACGCTTTTCCACAGACTGACAGCATGGAGGGACGAGACGAGGCAAGATCAGCAAAAACAACGTCTCGTTTCTGCGTGTGTGTGTGTGTGTGTGTGTGTGTAAGCGTTTGTGTGATTCTGCAAACCTCGTGTAGTGGGCAGCATGTCTGAGAGACCCTGCCAAGCCGTCACCATCTCGGGGTTGCGCTGGTCAGCGAAGTTCTTCCAGATCCGTAATGCGCCGTCGTCTGTGGTGTGAAGCGGAGAGAGTGAACTCTTACTGACGGGTCAAACGAGGCATTCTCGATTTATTAATAAATCAGTTCATTAATTAAGTGTTCATTAGGAGTCAATAAACAAATATAAATTACAAACTAAAAATACAAAATGTAAAAATATAAATTTTATATAAATATAAAAAAAAGAAATAAGGCCGAGTCATGTACAATAAATTATTAAAAAGGAAAAAAATATATAAAAAGGTCAAATTGTTTACATTTATTTTTCTTAACTGGAGTGAAGCACAGACAGGAAACTATTACTGATAGTTAATTAATGAATCGATTAATTAATTCATTCAGAAAAACATATAGAAAAAAATAAGGGTATATAACAAATAAAATGAAATCTAATTGTCATTTAATATAGAACAAATGTGAACAAAAAGGAAATGCACATTAAAAATGAATTTCATGGAAATTATTTTAGAGCAGCTTTATGATACTGATGCCTATGATACAGGTGTTGCTGAGCAACCGGCTGACTGACAGCTTGACTGACCCGTGGCGGTGAGGAGGAGGGAGCAGTCATGTCCATTCAGGTACTCCATGGCTGTGATGCGAGTGTATCGGGGATTCCCGTTATAGAAGTAATCCAACCTCTCGCCTTTCTCCCAGTCCCAGAAACTACATCACACACACACGCGCGTATACACACACACACACACACACACACACACACACACACACACACACACACACACACACACACACACACACACACACACACACACACACACACACACACACACCACACACACAAGCATAAACCAAACTGAAATCTAATGATGAGTGAAGTGGTAAGTAAAGAATGAAGGTGTACCATATGGAGTCTTTATCGGCGACGGCGATGCAGGGGTTAAACGGGTGGAACTTTACCACTGAGGGCACACCAGGATTCCTGTTAATGAAGATCTGATCGTCCAATCGGGTGATTCCTAGACAAAAGGGGCAGAGCAACGAGGAGTGTCAATCAGAGTGCAGGATATCAATAGGATACTGTCTCTCTGTCTATCAATATCTCTCAGTCTGTCTCTCTTTCAGCAGCTCTCGCTGTCTGCCTCTCTGTCTACAAGTATCTCGCTCTCGGTCTACCTCTCTCTCCATCTCACTATTACTATCTCTTTCTGTCTGTGTCTCTGTCTATTAGTATCTCTCTCGCTCTCTGTCAGTGTCTACCTCTTTTCTGTCTCTCTGTCTGTCTCTCTTTCTATCAGTATTTCTCTTCATCTGTCTCTCTTAGTCTGTCTATCTCTCCGTCTGTCTCTCTATAAGTATCTCTCTCCATCTGTCAGTATCTCTCCATGTGCCTCTCTGTCGATCTGTCTATCAGTATCTTTCGCGTTCTCTCTCTGTCTATCAGTATTTCTCTCTGTCTCTTTCTCTCAGTATCTCTCCCCATCTTTCAGTATCCTGCCTCTGTCTCTGTGTCTATCAGTATCTTTCTTCATCTGTCTCTCAGTCCGTCTATCTTTCCGTCTGTCTCTCTGTCTTATCAGTATGTCTCTTCATCTGTCTCTCTTAGTCTCTCTCTCTCTTGCCACCTGTCTCTCCTTTTAGTCTCTCTCTCTCTCTCTCCATTTGCCTCTCTGTTGACCAGTATCTCGCTCTTTGTTAGTCCCTCTCTATCAGTATGACTCTCTCTCAGTATCTCTTTCTGTCTGTCTATAAGTATCTCTCTTAGTTTATCTCTCTTGCCATCTCTCTCTCTTGCTCTCTGTTTATTAGTATCGTTCTCCATTTCTCTCATCTCTCACTCTCTCCAGCTTTCAATATGTCTCTCTGTCTGTCTCTGTTTTTATCCCAGTGAGTGGGGGATGAAAGAGAGCTAAATTCTGTGATGAAGAGAAAAGACGTATGTGTGTGAAATGGAAGCCTCCGCTCTGACGTCAGAGTGTGCGTGTGCTAGTTACAGATTCTGTTTGAAACTGTGCTGACTTCAGAAGGGAAACCTGACAACTTACAGCCTTTGAAGCGTAAGACTTAATAAAACACACACACAAGCGCACACACACATAATGGGTGTTATGTTCCTTGTTGGGTGAGTGTTTGTGTACTTGTGTGTGTGTGTGTGTGTGTACCTCTCTTTGTGATACGCTGGCTCTGTCGACGCACGCCAGCGTTCCTCAGGAACCTCCACTCTCTCTCCTTCCTCACCTGACTCTCCACATCATGCTCCTCTGGGATCTGGTTGGAGAAACAATTATGATGTAATAAAATGACATTCACGGCATTGGCTACGCGTTTTAAGCCACGCCCACAAAAGACAACAATAACAGATTATCCTTTCATCAGATTTATAATAAATAACAATTTGGAAGAAAAAAAAGAGAACCAACCCAGAATAAACACAAACACACACACACACACACACACACACACACACACAGAACACGTAACCGTTAAGCATTGTGTTTGGAAATTTCAGTCGAGCAAAAGCAATCACAATGTGATGTGTGTTTTTTCAAGATGAAGTGTTTTGTGTTTACACACACACACACACACACACACACACACACACACACACACACACACACACCACACACACCACACACACACACACACACACACACACACACACACAGGCTGCAAAATAACCTGTGAGATCGAGTTTGATGTCTTCACTCGAGCAAAAGAAGACGGGCCGAGAGTTTTTATATCCCTCGGATGAAAAGCAGAAAGGTGAAAATGGATCCAAAATTGAGGAAAGTGAAGCGATGTTGCCATAGCAACAGAAGAAAAGGGAATGGTCATGTGACTCAAAGGAAATATCCAAGACATACTTGTACTAAGCTATCCTTCTCAACATCATGATGTCATGCTAACTTACCCACTTTTGAGAAGGTCCCACAATGTCCCACAAAACTAAGACTTTCAATATTCCTAGATTTCCAAACGATTACAAAATGCCCAGGGTCCCCGGAAACCATTATAGTCCTGGGACCCAACAATGTTTTCCAGACTCCCTGAGCACTCTGTGTTTCCCTAGTCCCTGCACTCCCCATGGATCCAGGAGTCTCTGTATTCCCAGAGACTTCAGTATTCCCAAACCCCCGATGGTCCCCAAAAAGAACCCGATGGACTTTTTGTGTTCCCACGCAGCACCCACAGCTTTCAGGACTCCCAAGACTTTCTATGTTTAAAATTGAAATGGTCCCAGGGATCTCTGAAGTCCAAGAATGCCTGGTGGTCCAAACAAATTCCCAGGATTTTTTTCAGGATTTCCTGTTTCCATAATGGCCCGTCTTCCGAGGACTCCCCTTGCTCCCAAATTTCCCCCAGAAAAGTCTGCATAGGACTTCCCCCAAACCAAACTGTTTCCAGCACAGTTTTGCGAATTATTCTTTTTCACATGGTCTAAAAAACCACCTCATGTGAGCGTAAAACCTTTTTTTTTACGATACTTTTGTAGGTTTTTTTTGTAATACTTTGTGTTATTTTTGCTAATTTTTTTTTTTTATGAAATTTGAAATTGAAAACATAATTTGAAATGTTATTCCTAACGTTCCTGAACATTTAGTTCCGCTGCGGAATTTTTAAGATAATCCACATCCTGCTGTTAGTTAGGCTCCAAATGAGAACCCATGAATTATGGTGGGTTTGACCGTATGTTCTACACACCCTACTTGTTGAGGATTCCAACAGTTCCCTCTCTGAAAACTATATTTTTTCAGGGATTTTCCATGTACCCTTAAATTCCAAAGGTTTTGTTTGTTTGTTTTACACCAAAGGCTGTTATTTTTAGTTTTAATGTAATAAATATGTAAATGACCTTCGCACAAAAATAACCTTCATCTTGCCAAGCATTTATTTGCAAGTCTTAAGGATTCATAAAACAGAACCGCAGTTCATCCTTTTTAAAGCGAGAGATAAATGAATCTCCCAGCAAAGGTTTGGATGATGGTGAAAGCCAAACATTTTCTCTTTCTTTATCTCTTTTTCTGTTTCCAGGCCACTTTTTTTATTCACTTCAGTCTCGACTCTCACACTTTGTCATTCTGCATGAATAATTAACCTGTAACTCGGGCTCTCGCTTATAGGAACACCAGCGCCGTGCCAACGCCTGAAAAATGTGTGTACAATAAAGTTCTGATGAAAGTGTAGTTTAGTATCTTTTGTACCCTTTAGTCCTGAAACTACTGCTTACATCAGAGAATCTTATATACACTGAATATTCATCAAACTGTCAAATTTTCAAGAAAATTCCTATATAAAAATAAATAACACACTGCGCACCATGCCGTTATAAACAAATAATCAAAGATGGAGTGTGTCTATAATGTGAGTCTGTGTGTATAAACCGGATTCCAAAAAAGTTGGGACACTATACAAATGGTGAATAAAAACTGAATGCAATGATGTGTAGGTGCCAACTTTTAATATTTTATTCAGAATAGAACATAACACACACGAAACAAAAGTTTAAACCAGGGTCTCAGAGCGGCCCGCGGCCAAATGTGGCCCCCGGGACGATAATTTGCGGCCCCGTTTTAATAAGAAAGATTGACGTCAGTGCGGCCCGCAAGATTGTTGTTACGGCAAGGGTGAAGAAGCAGAGGTAGCAGAATTGACTTTAGAAGAACAAAGAGCTTTTATTTTAACAGCCCAGGTGTAACCTTGAAGTACGTCATCTTAAAGACAATACAACGAACTCATACCCCGAACCAGAACCATGGCTGCGCACGTCAGCCTGGCTCATGGTTCCTTCCCTCACACACACACACACACACGTCTTGTTGTGTGCGGAGCTGAACGAACCAATCACGGTGAGGTATATGGCTCTGGAGGGCGGGACATCGGCTGGGCTGTCCAGTGCCTCGCTCACTCACTCATTCATTCATTCCTCCAGTAAGGTGGGCGGAGGAGAAGCCCACAGTCCTCCGCTCCTCTCAGCTCAGAAATGAAGGAGGTGCTGTGATCTGTGATCCAGCCTGTGTCTGTGTCTGTAACCATCTCCATCATGCCGATCCCGCTCATTGAAGTGCGTGTGTTTGTTCTTCTCACAAACTCCGTCCTACTTATTGTAGGCGCGTCGCGGGTGAAACTGAAACTTAACAGTAAATGCGTTTATATGACACTTGAGAAATTCGGATAACTGCCGCTATCCGATACGATTGGAGAAGGAGAACTCCGATTTAGCTGCCCAGATCTCTCTGCCATGTATACGCCTTTCTCTGATAACGATCGGAAAGCGAAAGTGCGCATGCGCCACAGCTCCGTGCAACTGAAAGTCAAAGTTATACCCGAGATTGACTCCTAGTGGAATCACATATTACACAACCTGCAGTGCAATTCTGCACTCAAAGCCAAGTTCAGGGAGGTGAGTGGAGACTCAGACAAGCTTCTGCAATTTTTGAGAGAGTTGACCCCCAACTTCCCTGAACTTTCTAGAATGTTCAAGCGGACCATGTGCCTTTTTTGGGAGCACATACTTGTGTGAGAAGCTCTTCTCCTCCTTGAACTTCAATAAGTCACACACAGGGCACACACACACACTAGGGACAATTTTCCAAGGTGCCAATCAACTACCGTGCATGTTTTTCGACCGGTGGGGGGGGGGGGGGGGGGGGGCAACGTGGAGAACATGGACAAACTCCACACACACATGGCCGAGACGGGAAACGAACCCGGACCCTGGCGGTTAGGCAACTAGCGAACAGTTCATGTTTAATGTTCCATTCATGTTCATAAAGTTAAAGGTTAAGGAACTGTTAAATCAGACATTCATTTTAAATTTTATTTATTTAATTCATTATTTTGTGTTAAAAATAACGATATTTGAGAACATTGGAATGATCATGAGGGGCACTGGTGGCGTAGTGGTTAGCACGTTCGCCTGGGTTCGATTCCCGTCTCGGTCATGTGTGTGTGGAGTTTGCATGTTCTCCCTGTGCCTCAGGGGTTTTTTCTCCGGGTTCTCCGTTTCCCCCGGTCCAAAAACATGCACAGGTAGGTTGATTGGCACCTTGGAAAAATTGTCCCTAGTGTATGAATGTGTGTGTGAATGTGTGTGTGTGTGTGGCCCTGCGATGGGTTGGCATTCATCCAGGGTGTATCCTGCCTTAATGCCCATAGACGCCTGAGATCAGCACAGGCTCCCCGTGACCCGAGGGAAGATCGGATAAAGCGGTAGAAGATGAATGAATGAATGAATGAATGAATGATCATGAACATTGGAAATCCTGATGCGGCCCAGCCTCACCCAGCCTCTGCCTCCAGCGGCCCCCAGGTAAATTGAGTTCGAGACCCCCGGGTTTAAACTGAGAAAATGTACCATTTTAAGGGAAAAATATGTTGATTCAGAATTTCATGGTGTCAACAAATCCCAAAAAAGTTGGGACAAGTAGCAGTAAGAGGCTGGAAAAAGTAAATTTAAGCATAACGAGGAGCTGGAAGACCAATTAACACAAATTAGGTCAATTGGCAACATGATTGGGTATAAAAAGAGCTTCTCAGAGTGGCAGTGTCTCTCAGAAGCCAAGATGGGTAGAGGAGGATCACCACAAATTCCAGGAAACACAATGCAAAAAACGGCGGAAGGACCCCGCAAAAGAGAAAACAACCGAAGACAATACTGCATAAAAGAAAGACAGAAAGACAGAAGAAAGAATAGACACAGAATGGAATCACACTGCAAAAGATATGAGCAATATCAGAAAGGTGTTACCCAGCGAAAAATTGCAAAGACTTTGCATCTATCATCATCAACTGTGCATAACATCATCCAAAGATTCAGAGAATCTGGAACAATCTCTGTGAGAAAGGGTCAAGGCCGTAAAACCATACTGGATGCCCGTGATCTCCGGGCCCTTAAACGACACTGCACCACAAACAGGAATGCTACTGTAAAGGAAATCACAGAATGGGCTCAGGAATACTTCCAGAAACCATTGTCAGTGAACACAATCCACCGTGCCATCCGCCGTTGCCAGCTGAAACTCTACAGTGCAAAGAAGAAGCCATTTCTAAGCAAGATCCACAAGCTCAGGCGTTTACACTGGGCCAGGGATCATTTAAAATGGAGTGTGGCGAAATGGAAGACTGTTCTGTGGTCAGACGAGTCACGATTCGAAGTTCTTTTTGGAAATCTGGGACGCCATGTCATCCGGACCAACGAGGACAAGGACAACCCAAGTTGTTATCAACACTCGGTTCAGAAGCCTGCATCTCTGATGGTATGGGGTTGCATGAGTGCGTGTGGCATGGGCAGCTTGCAGGTCTGGAAAGGCACCATCAATGCAGAAAAATATATTCAGGTTCTAGAACAACATATGCTCCCATCCAGACGTCATCTTTTTCAGGGAAGACCCTGCATTTTCCAACAAGATAATGCCAGACCACATTCTGCATCAATCACAGCATCATGGCTGCGTAGGAGAAGGATCCGGGTACTGAAATGGCCAGTCTGCAGTCCAGATCTTTCACCTATAGAGAACATTTGGCGCATCATAAAGAGGAAGGTGCGACAAAGAAGGCCCAAGACGATTGAACAGTTAGAGGCCTGTATTAGACAAGAATGAGAGAGCATTCCTATTTCTAAACTGGAGAAACTGGTCTCCTCTGTCCCCAGACGTCTGTTGAGTGTTGTAAAAAGAAGGGGAGATGCCACACAGTGGTGAAAATGTCCTTGTCCCAACTTTTTTGGGATTTGTTGACACCATGAAATTCTGAATCAACATATTTTTCCCTTAAAATGGTACATTTTCTCAGTTTAAACTTTTGTTTCGTGTGTTATGTTCTATTCTGAATAAAATATTAGAAGTTGGCACCTACACATCATTGCATTCAGTTTTTATTCACTATTTGTATAGTGTCCCAACTTTTTTGGAATCCGGTTTGTAATTGTGAGCCTCTCTTTGTAATACACGTGCTTGTATGTGTGTTGCTGTATACCTCGCTTTCAATGGGTGTGTTTGTGTATCTGTATACCTCTCTGTGTATGTGTGTGTGTAGCTCTTTGTATGTGTTGTGTGTGTGTGTGTGTGTGTGTGTGTGTGTGTGTGTGTGTGTTCTGAACCTTCATGACAGGTTGTGCAAAGTATTTGGCACTCCAGTCACACAATCCGGTTTGAAGCGTCACACTGAGGAAGTTCCTGTGAGCGGGAGTCTCATCTCCATCCTCTGCCATCTTATACACACACACACACACACACACACACACACACACACACACACACACAAATAAAAAATAAATAAATCAGGGAAAGGACACAGAAAAAGAGGGACTATGCAAATGAGCTCATTTAAATGCATGTATATATTCATTTAGGATCCTATTGAAAGTATGCAATATGTAAATTGTATTTTAATATGAATGACAAGTGGGCGGAGTCACACCTGGTCTGGTCCCTTGTCGAACATTTTGCGTGTTCTTGAGAACTGGTGCGAATGAGGCGGAGCCTGAGAGCCTAAAGTGGGCGTGTATGGGGGGCGAGTGGGCGGGGCTTGTGGTGGTTTTGGAACGTCATTGGTGAGACTGGAACTGGACACACCTGGGATGGGCGGAGACCCGCTGTGAGGAGACAAAGGGGAGTTAGAGATGGTGTGTGTGTGTGTGCGCGTGTATGTATGTGTGTGTGTGTGTGCGTGCGTGCATGTGTGTGTGTCATACCCAGCTTGATGTATGAGTGTTCCCTTGCTGGTCGGACTGGCGGGTGCTGATTGGGTGAGAGAACCTGAGTCCAAAATCTTCTGTGGCCGTGCGTTCATCGTAGCCTACACACACACGAGCACACACACACACACACACACACACACACACACACACACACACACACACACACACACAACACACACACACACCACAACTTCACACACACACACCTTCACAAGACCAAACTTCATGACTTTGATCTGAAAGAGCTGCAAAAAATCTGTTTCAACACGACACGCTTTCACACTTTATCCAAATAGAGTTAAGTCTCACACAAACACAAACACACACACACACAAACACAAACAAACTCCACAGCCGCCGCAGTGGCACAAACTGGAACATTAGCATAGAAATCCCATTAAGTGACTTCTCCAGCTGTGTGTGTGTGTGTGTGTGTGTGTGTGTGTGTGTGTGTGTGTGTGTGTGTGTGTGTGTGTGTTTACTGGAAGAAATGAACACATAATTACGGGAAAAAAAGTATGCGATAAGAGAAAAAGGAAGAGAGAGAGAAAAGATGAATAAAAGATTTGCAGACTGAAAGAACTGATGCTTATAAAATAAAATGCTTATAAACACATTATAATAAATGTGTTCCAGTCATAGAGGTCACGGCTTAGAAGAAGCAAATTCGAGCAGGAAGAAGCAACGCCCTGTACCTTATAGGCGATGCTGTTCAGCACCTTCATGGCCAAATCGGACACCTCAGGGAACGGATCGGCCGCCAGGTGTAATAACACACGCCAGATCTGTGTGTATACACTGTTAAAGGACACACCTGCGGAGAGGGGTTATATGGCATTAAAGACTGTATCAGTAAAATAGAGTTACAGCAGTATGTGCAAAATGAAATATGGATGGAAACAATTATCCAAAATAGAAGGTGATCTAAGGTAAGTATATGTAATCTAATGTGAGTGTAGATATCTAAAGTCATTGTAGGCAGTTTTAGGTAATTGCAGGTATTCTACAGTAATTTTAGGTCAATTAAAGTACTTGTAGGTAATCTAAGGTAATTTTAAGGTAAGTATAGGTAATCTAAAGTAATTTAAGGTAATATAAAGTAAGGTATAGGTAGGTAATCTACGGTAATTGGAGGCAATCTAAGGTTCTATGGTCATTTAAGGTCATTTATGATCATTTATTAGGTAATCTAAAGTAATCTAATATAATTGTAGGTAATCTAAGGTCATTTTAGGCAATCTAAGGTAAATATAGGTAATTGTAAGTAATCTAAGGTAATAATAGGCAAAGTAAGGTAACTATAGGTAATCAGTTTGTAATTATATTATTTAAAAAAATGAACTTGTCCCTGAGCTCACCTCATTTATTAGTAATTAAATATTTATTTATTCATTCCTATATGAATCGACCAAACACAAAAACACAGTGGTATCAGAAACTGACAATTCAGCTTTTAAATATAATGACTGAAAATATTTCACACACACACACACACACACACACACACACACACACACACACACACACACACACACACACACACACACACACACACACACACACACACACACACACACACACACACACACCAACACACACACACACCACACAATCTGCAAACTTCATTTCTTCACAATTTTGCACAACTGCCTCCACATCCTCCGGTTGCTGATCAAACGGATCAGATCCCCAGGCTTTCCTGACCACACCGGGTATGCTGGAGTGTGTGTGTGTGTGTGTGTGTGTGTGTGTGTGTGTGTGTGTGTGTATGTGTGTGTGTGTGTGTGAGAGAGAGAGAGCATGCTCAGCTTCCATTGACATTCACACAGTGTCACTGTGATGCTTCCAATTCAATCTGGAGAACTTTTTGAACTTATACTCATTAACACAAACACACACAAACACACACACATACACACACACATACACACACACACTTGACAGATAAATATGAAGCAGGTGTTCTTACATCAAAGCAAAGTGAGATCTGAGATCTAAGCTGAAATCTATGAAAAATACAGACCTGTTGCACTCATCCCTCCATCTCTCGCTCTCTTTTTCTGTTTGTCTGTCTGTCTATCTCTCTTCTCTTTTTAGTTCTCTCTCACCCTATTTATATGTCTACCTCTTGCTTTCTGTCTGTGTCCTTTTCTTTTTCTCTCTCTTCCTTTCTCTGTCTGTCCTGCCAACTCTCTCCATCTTGTTCACACCCCTCTACCCCCCTATTGCTCTCATTCCTTCTCTTTTTGGGGATGTCAGAGAGCTGACAGTGAATCGAGATGCGAAGCTCAGGAAGTGCTCAGGAACATCCCGTCCTCTCCAGCATACACACACACACACACACACACACACACACACACACACACACACACACACACACACACACACACACACACACAGAACAGGAATATTGATGCAGCTACAGCACAGTTCGACAGCAGGCTAAAACACTGCTAAGATTCCGGTGTTCTCATCGAGCGCATGTGTGCGTGTGTGTTTAATCGCTTAGCACAGTCAGGATATGTTTATATCCAAACAGCATTCACCTGTCTTTCTGACAGACAGAAAGACGAATTTATCGGCTTTGTAGATAATATACAGAAAAACATGTAGATGGACAAACAAATAAACAAATAAAATGCCACA
>JACRUU010000029.1:10525809-10548309 GCA_030449085.1 Kryptopterus vitreolus | reverse complement strand
CATAACCTGAGAGGCACCACGAGACGAGCGATCATGTGTAACTCCACATGAGCGGCAAAGTTCGGTTGCGACTCTGAGTCACACAAACAGACGACTCAATGACTCACTTTATAAAATAACACTCAACAAACCTAACTCTGTTACACTCCGCACGTGTGTGTGTGTGTGTGTGTGTGTGTGTGTGTGTGTGTGTGTGTGTGATATAGACTTGCTGCACGACTCAGAGATGAACAGATTTTCTTTTTAATAGAAATAAATAAGTAAAATCTGGAGTGTTTGAGGGGGGAAAAAACTTACCGGCATGTACGGATCCGCCAACACTGACAGGAAATACTTATGGCCGTTATCTTTCACCAGATCAGCCTGACAGGACTGAGAGAGAGAGATGGATAGATGGATAGATAGATAGATAGGGAAATGAAGAGAGCAATATTGATATGGATAAAGATGGAGGATCAGTGATTTGTAACAGTTGTAACAGAAAATTTTTGTGTGTGATTTTGTTTTCTAATTTCCTTCTTTTTTTTTTTCGTGTATTTACTTAATTACTTTTTTTTCTATTATTTGTTTGTTTGATTATTTATTTCCTTTTTCTCTGCTGACTGTTTTTTTTTATTTGGGAATGGGTGGAGAGGGAGGAGAGGGATTGACGGGGGAATTAAAAAAAAGGGAGGAGTTTAGTTTATAGTGGATGTATGTACAAGCTTGCTTCTTGTTCTCGTTCCTAATAAAAAGACTGTTTAAAAAAAACAATGACGAACATCGAACTGGATCTTCATCTTTGGGAAGAGGGCGGAGTCCACAGCTAGACTAGGGCGGAGTCCACAGGTAGACTAGGGTGGAGTCCACAGGTAGACTAGGGCGGAGTCCACAGGTAGACTAGGGCGGAGTCCACAGGTAGACTACGGTTTCACATGGAATTCCTACATTCTGACTTGCGGTTCATGATCAGACGTGATCACAACTGCACTAGTTATGCCATTCGTCTCCAAACCTTTTGATACCACCGTCTGTGTGTGTGTGTGTTTGTGTGTGTGTGTGTGTGTGTGTGAGAGAGATTCTTACACTGTCCACAGCCAGGATTTTGGCCCAGATGAAGACAAGGAGAGGACGAAGCTCTCGCGCTGAACTCTGTAACAACTTCAACACATACGGAAATATTCCTACTGATAGAGCCTGAGAGACAGACAGACAGAGGCAGTTTTATGTGATTAATGCCACATTACATAGTTATCTAAACTATTAAAGAGAGAATAAATGGAAGGGAAGGAGGACAGGTGTGTGTGTGTGTGTGTGTGTGTGTGTGTGTGTGATGTTACCAGGCTGACAGCCCAGGGTCCGAGATCCAGGAAACGACCCAAAAGGTCCAACGCTCGCAGCCTGTGGACCTGACTGAGCAGGACCTGAAACAGAGCGGTGGTCAGGGTCAAGACTGAGTCAACTGTATGAATACACACATACAGACACACACACACACACACACACACACACACACACACACACACCACAGGGACAATAACATGAACAGGTGTTGAGGCTACCACGGTCTTCCCATGTGCTGGCAAGGAGTACTCGTTCACCTGTGTGTGTGTGTGTGTGTGTGTGTGTGTGTGTGTGTGTGTGTGTGTCTGTCTTATTGCCATTAAGTGAAACATCTTAATTTGAAGAAAAGTGAATATCTTTAACTTTTAATAATTTTACTAGTAAAATAAATTTTAATAAACCAATTACGATTATAAAAAAATGTTCAAAGTAATAATAAAATAAATAAAAAAAATATAAAAAGTCTATGTATATATAAATATATTAAATCAAATTTCTGAAATAAAGAAAAAAAGGAAATTCCCCCCAATTTTTTTCTTCTTCTTGTTTTTAATTTGTTTTGTGATTCGGAATCTCATGCAGGAAATGAATTATTTTAAACCTCTCGGATGCATTAGGCAGCAGGGTCTGGGCGGCCGGACAGAAACACACACACTGTGTGTGTGTGTGTGTGTGTGTATATAAAGCGTCGTGAGCGTGCGCCCACGCACTCTTGGCATCGGGAGCTCGGCGGCGGCGTGTGGTTCCGGACGCCGCCATCAGAGCGACAGCGGCGTGCTGAGAGCGAAGACCTGAGCAGGAGGACGGCCCACGGTACTGCCCGCGCAAAAATCAACACAAACGCTGCTCCCTTTGCCCCCTACTGCTGCCCCACACACAATCAATCTGCTTCCAGTCCCACACACACCTGCTATATCACCGTCTATAAACACACACATCTGCATAACTAAATAACATCTATAATATTTATTTTTATATCTTTTATAAATGAAGCTACATAAAATATATTCATAGATTTGACAATTTAATATATACATATATATACATTTATTTTTGTTTTAATTCGAAAAAAGCAAAAAGGAACTTTAAAAAAATGTAAAAAACTGATTATAAAAAGTTCAATACAATAATAATAGAGAGACTGATCATTTACTCATTTTGCTTAAAAAATTCAAAGTTAATTCATGATATACGAAAGAATAAAAATAAATGGTGAACAATTAAATAAAATATAGATAATTTTCTAACTTAAAAATACAAATATATTTTTGAATTAGAATCTATAAATAATTTTATAGAATTCTTAATGACAAATATAAATACATGTTTAAAAAAAAAATCAATTAAAAAAATATATTGCACCCTATGATAGCTGCCCCGTCCAATCACAGCTGTCCTAATTCTAGAATTGGTAATCTGGTACATGGAGGTTAAACGACTGATCCAATCCCACGCAGACACACACAGCTGTCAATCAAGCATGCATGGTTTCGAAGATTAAACCACACCCACTCCAGTCAGTGATTTCAACTGCAGTTTAAATACTTTTTGCCCGAGATTCACAGGAAAACAGAGAATTCCATTAACCGCCCGCGGAACACACTCCAAATACCCAGAATTCCCTTCACCGCTGAGGTCCGGGATAATAATAAATAATAAAAATAATGCGGCGGACGTCCGCTTCAGGTCACGGTGCCAGGGGAGATATTTATAGAGCTCTGGATCACGTCAAAGCAATGACCGAGAAAATTACCCAGCATGCAGCGGGGGCCAGGGGGTGCCAGGGCTGTTCCTCATGTCCAACGGAAACACCGTAAAGAAAAAGCGGGAGGGTTTGTGTGCATGTGTGAGAGAGAGAGAGAGAGAGAGAGAAAGAGAGAGAGAGAGAATCAAAGGGAGGAAGGAAGGACAGATTGATCCAAAAGAAAAAAGAAAAAGAGAGAAAAAAAGAGATATGGAAGGAGGGAGTGGGAGGAATGAGAGGGAGGTCTGCCTGATTCTGACTGAGACCAAATGTTAGCATTACTCAATGTTTCTGTGTGTGTGTGTTTGTGTGTGTGTTTGTGTGTGTGTGTGTGTGTGTGTGCGTGTGTGTGTGTGTGTGTGTGTAGGAGAAGTGTGAGAAAGGAAGCTGAGTTTTAAGGCGAGTGTCACAATAAATAAATAAATTTAAAAAATCCATCTGGGAGGTGAGCGTGCACGCGCTCACAAACACACACACACACACACACACACACACACACACACACAAGCTGTTGGAGAACAAAAGAAAGGAAAACACACACACACACACACGCTTATGTAATGGAGATATAATAGAAAATGATGATATTTATAAAAATAAAAAAAAAAAAAAGAAAGAAAAAAAAGTGAGAAGTACACACTTGGGTTGCGTCCCAAATTACATTAGAGCGCTGTTATTGTACACCACTGAGCATTTTGTATTTTGATATTTACACTTTGAAAAAAAAAGGCAATCCCTGGGATTACTTTCACGTTTTTCGGTTATGGCGCGGTTCGATCGACGTTAGTGTTATGGAGATGCAATGCATCATGGGTAGGGTAGTTTAGTCACTCCGCTTACGAGTTCAAAAGTCAGGAGTGAACAAAGAGAAGAAGTACTTTGAAAACTTTTCGGAAAATGCAGAAGAGTCACAACCCATCTCTCTTTCTCTCTCTCTCTCTCTCTCCTTCCTTTTATTTTCTCGCTTTATGGCTCCCGCTAGGGCACTTCGCTCAGCCCTGAACCGCTGACTAAACACAAAACTACACACTTCACAGCAGGGTGTGATACAAATTTCATCAAGTGCCCGTGTCGGCCGCTGCAAATCTCGACGCTAAAGTAGCAGAAGGAAAGAAAACAAAACCAAAAAAAAAAAAACAACAACACTCAGGCAGCTACTTCTACACCTTCATTAAGGCCGAAATGAAGGGAGTGGGGCAAAAAAGCGGGCGGGGCTTATTGATTACTAGTGACTGGAACCCTTTTACAAAGTATAAATATACATTTTCAGACGCAGACCATTTAACATTACAACTTTGACATAGCAGCCCTAAGCACTTTAGGGTGCAGCATTGGTGTAGTACACTCTGTAGTGCACTAACACACAGTTTGGAACATAACCACTGAACATGCTGCTCTGTAAGGCAGTATTATACAGAGCAGGACAATAAAGTCAGGAGGTATTACAGTATAATATAGTAATACTACGGTACTCTTCACATTATTACAACTGTAAATTGCATGAGCGCTTCTTTCTTGTGGTAAAACACTATGAGACAGAAAGGGTGTGAATGTAATTTGTTCACTGTACTTACTTTATTCCTTTTGTAAGATTTTAAATATATATACTTGTGTGAGACTTGCTACTGTCGGACTGCGGGGTCCGGGATGTGTCTTCATGTCTATATAGTGTTGTAGTATTACAATATACTGAGTCTGTGGTTCTGTACCTGGAGGACGATCGGAAGCTGCTCCGGTGGGTTTCTGTTCTCCACCCCCATAGTCAACCACACCTGAAACGCTGTGAGCTGCTCAGCGAAAAACGGACTGTGCTGTGGAGTACACACACACACACACACACACACACACACACACGGGTTACGTTCTGCCATCACCCAAGAATTGTATGTATTGTATTTATATAAATAAATAAAAATAATAATGGAAAAATAAAGGAGTTTTTTATAGTTTAAACAACATGTCAAATTCAAGGCCTGTGGGCCGAATGTGGACCGCCACGTCATTTTATATGGCCTGCAAGGATCTAAAAGCGATATGATTGTCTTAAAATAAGGCTATGCTGCATTATAGATAGACAGATGGATAGATAGATAGATAGATAGACAGACAGATAGATATATTACTTTGTCAATGCATAGTACAGGTACACAGCAATGAAATGCAGTTTTAGCATCTATCAGAAGTGCAAATAATAGCAATGTGCCAATAGACATGGGTATATGTTGTAGTGAGTGATATAAATATGTGCATATGTACAGCATTTGTAGTATATATATATTTTTTTTTTCCAAATTTCTACAAATGATCCCAAAATGTCCAGAAAGTGAAAAACTTGATGCAGATGGAAGGCGCTTCCAAGAAAGATGGGGAAAGTGAATACATGTTTGTGCTTCAAGGAGAAACCGGTATGCCTTTTGTGTTATGAGGCGACGGCGCTCATCAAAGACTGTATATTGTCTTATAGTTACAAATGGCCCTTCGAAGGCAACCATAATGCTGATGTGGTCCACGGTGAAAATGAATTTTACACCCCTGGTTTAAACCATAGATATTCCCCCATAACACACCCACAACAAATTGATTTCAGCTTAGTACATTATATTAATATAAAGGTAAACTCATATACTGTACAGTACTGTATATTGCTATGTCTACCGCCGTTTTATATCATTATATCATTATTTAATAAAAGAAGGCGGAGTTGACGCGCCCTACCCTGAAAGCTGTGCCCTCCTCAATGATGGTGGGAAGTTGCGAGAGGCAAATGTCCACAGCCAGGTCCCATGCTTGCCTGCGACATGACAAAGTCAATTAATATGGAGTGTGTGGTCACTCAGGTTCTCTGTAGGGGTGAAGTCTGTGTGTGTGTGTGCTTACCACATGGCGTGCATGTAGGTGGGCGGTAACCTAGGACTGCTGACTGGAGTGCAGTTGTATGACCTCATGATCCTCTCGGCCAATAGGAAGTTCCGAAACAGACTGGCAACCAAAAGATCCTGGCGGAAGAGTTTCTGGAAAAGATCTAGACACAGATATGGATTCAAGATCTAACACCCTAACACACACACACACACACACCATAACACTGCAAGGTTCGGGACACCCAACATTTTCCAGCAATATGTGGTTCTTCTAAAGTAGCAAATTGTACATATTTAATGCAATTTCAGTGAAAATTCTGCCCCGGACCTTCATCAATCAATTATTGATCATTTATGAACTAACAAAAATGTTTACATTGATGTTTGTATATGATACAGTTTATAGAGATTGACCATCATTTCACTGATTCCTAAAATTCCCCATGATATTCGATTAAATCCCCACACAATTTCCTACGTTCCTGGTAATGTTCCAACATGGAATATTTCCATAATTCCCCAGGTGGCAAGTGAGACACGAGACTCCGCCCCCTCCCTCTAAATGTCACCATTCACACCAAGCACACTCCCTGCACACAAGGAAGTGGAGAGGGGGGTCTCAAAGAAAGCGGGGCCTCTGACCTCTAGGCAGCACGTTCCAAGCGATGGTGTCTGTGATGGCGGTGAAAATCCAGTTGAGCTCTCCTAACGGCGTCCTCCTGTCATTCAGGCGGCCTGGGATCCTGAGACACACACACACACACACGAAATTAATAATAAATTAAAGACCAGGAAGTACAGCTTCTTACACTAAGAATACTTTCCATATTCATCTCGCATCATCATTCATGATTGACTCAGCAAGAAACCGAGGATCACACACACACACACACACACACACACACACACACACACACACACAGATCCTGTGTGTGTGTGTGTGTGTGTGGACTACAAGTAATGTGCACTGCATAAAGTTCTTAAAACATTGATGTTCTCTTGTCCATCACAAAAAGGGGCGGTGCTAAGAGCAAAGAGGAAGTTTATAGAACGTGTGTGGAAAAATACCTACATTTAAAAATAAACAAATGTCTTAAAAGCATGTTTAATTGTTAATGATTATTAAAAAAATGTTTAATTATTCATCAACATCCACATCATAAACAACTCGTCTGAAAAGGTCTGCATTCTATTCATCCAGAGAGGAGAGAGAGAGGGAGAGAGAGAACAGATCCATGCCAATGACAAGTGTGTGTGTGTGTGTGTGTGTGTGTGTGTGTGTATGTGTGTGTGTGTGTGTGACATTTTGCCTTCAGCTTTGTGGGCTGAATCATACTCACACACTGAATGTCATATGACCAACACTACCATAGCTACAATGCCTAATCTAGGACCTGACACACACACACACACACACACACACACACACACACACACACCAGCCACAAACATAAGAGATACAAAATGTCATTGATCATTAATCATGTGTGTGTCTGTGTATGATAGTATGTGTGTGTGTGTGTGTGTAGCAGAGACCAGCTCCACTTGCAGAGGTGAGAATTGAAATCAGGGTGCTGTGACTCCTCCTTGATCACCACATCAGACACTTTTTCTCCTTTCTTTTTCACTCTTTCTTCTAAAAGGCAGAAACCGACTGCGTCTCATTTGAGTCTCAGTGAGACGACGTGAGCTACTCTTAGAGGAACCACCCCAGAAACCCACCAGGAAGTGATATCAACAAAATTCTTGATCTACCTCCCTTTTCTCTCTCTCGCTACCTAATCCTGTTTTCTACCTATATGTCTGTCCGTCCATCTAGCTGTCCGTCGGTCTTTCAATCCCTTTCTACTAGTGTGACACTTTTTTCGATTCTCCTTTCCTTTCTCCCGCTCTCTCTCTGTCTATTTATTCATCGCCCTCCCTCAACCCATCTGTTCCTCTCTCTCTCTCTCCTGTATCTGTCTATCTATCTATCCATCCATCTATCTTCATAATGCAGTCTCTACCTCTCTGTTGCTCTATAATTATTTCTTCTCTATTTCTCTCTGGTTCACACACACACATGTACACACGTACACACTCACACGCGCGTGTGTGCGTATTCGCGGGAAAGCCGGGGTGCCCTTCATAATTAATCATCCGTCTCCGGGATGCCCTTGTTGCTTAGCAACGCTATTCTGGAATTCTGTGCGTGCATTGTCATCATCATTTCTTCATCTTGGCGTCACCTCCAATCTCTTCCCGTCACTCAAATCCTAACCGGGGCATCGTGGAGGGGAAAAACAAACGCTGGGTTTTTACGTGGCGATCCAGAAGCGGCCCACGGTGATTCGTGACGGGACCCGCGTTCAGTCCGGAGCCTGCGTTTGGGACGCTCGCTCGTATATGAGCTGCTGCTACGTTTCAAGCGCAGAAATGAGAGAGAGAGAGAGAGAGAGAGAGAGAGAGAGAGAGAGAGGACCAGGGGCTACAGAACAGCACCTTCGCCTGAGCGCATTTATTATGAACGAGTGTGAGGTCATGACGATCAGGAACAAACAACAAACGTGTAAAATAAATCGTGTGAGTAAAAAAACTTGCGTCCTTACGAAGGACCAAACTTTCTCATGGTTCCAGGAGCTCAGAGTCAATGCATGTGGTGTAGCGGGGAACCAGAGGTAAAGGTGTGTGTGTGTGTGTGTGTGTGTGTGTGTGTGTGTGTGTGTGAGGTGAAAAGGTTGGGGGAAAGCACTCGATTCAAAATCACAACAGAAACTTCAAATCCACCTGAGATATTCAGACAGTCAAAGAAGCGCGCGCGCACACACACACACACACACACACACACACACACACACACACACACACACACACACACAATCCCCCAAACACAGTGCATCCATAAGGATGAGAGAGAAGAAAGGATGAGAAAGAAAATTCGAAGGTGTACTTCTCGATCAGGTCCAGTGTAACTCCAGGCACCAGCTTAGCACTTTTCTGCATACAGAACCTGCAGAGGAAGAGAAAGTCACACACACACACACACACATTATATATTTGTGCTGTGAACACGATTAATCGCATTGTTGTAATGCGATGAATCGCAATTGAAACGCACATTTGAAACATGTTCTAACTGTACCTCAAATAAACACTTCACGGATCAACATGGGCATGAACAAATATGGATAATTAATCATAATTATGCAAATATTATATATAGTTATGCAAATGTTTATTATTATTGAAACGAAACTTAACATCTTTTCAAGTGAATGATAGGTGTTTTAAATGATGTACATCACAAGTACACCAATAGCGACTTGTTTCCACCTGGACGGCTTTCATTGCCGGATGTGTGTATCATGGAGGAGTTTGGTGCTTGATTTGACACACACACACACACACACACACACACACACACACACACACACACACACTAGGGCTGTCAAGGGAATTCGCTTTAACGTCACTAATTATATAAAGAGTGATTACGCGCATTACTATGTGAGTATGTACATGCATGTACTATGTTCCACAGGCGCGCTTACCGCTTGTAATCCTGAACATTTTATTAACAAAAAGCACCAGCAAGGTGCCTTCACTCACGCTTCCTAAATTTTCCCAAATTACGCCTACTAGCAGGTATGAGCTACTCACTACATTACTGTATATTACTGTATGCAACCAAAACCGGAACAGAATTCTTAAAGGAGCCACGTACCATATTTAACAATTACTATTAGAGTTTTAGAAAAGTATTTATTTTTTTGGTACATGTGTGAAATGTGTGATACATATATATATATATATATATATATGTATATTTTTTTGTTTTGTTTTTCTTCATGTTATTCCCAGCACATGCTCCGAGACTGGGAGTGCCACTGCCACCCACTGCGGTGGATGTGCAATTACACTTTACTCTAGTATAGCAACAAAGCATATTGCCCGGGGTTACTCGTAACGACAAGTATTCCCCGGTATCGGCTATTCGACTCTCGACTAACCTACTATTTGAGTACTATTGCTGTTGTTTAAAGCAATGAAATTTTACATGAAATTGCTCAGATGTAACCCCATTTTCATAAATAACTCATTTAATTACACGTTTTCCTCAGTAACTGTAACGCGTAACTGTTACCTTTATTTTGTAATTAAATCACATACCTTTACATGCAACTAGTTACTCCCAAACACTGAGTATATATAAACACACACACACACACACACAACACACACACAACATACCATACACACTGGCCACAGAGGTACTGACCAATGACCTATATGCCATATAGTGTGTGTGTGTTTGTGTGTGTGTGTGTGTGTGTTCAGAAGCTGAAACAGGTTCAATGTCAGGGTTGATAAATGACTCGTAAATGTTGTAAATGCAGTAAATGATTTCCGAATAAATTCCCAGAATTCGTATTTGATTATTCTAAAATATTTAGCAACTTTCATAATTCATCATAAAAACTAACGTGTCATACCTCCATTTTTCTAAACGCGCATGAATCGGACTGGTTAGTGCGCTGGTTAGTGAGCGTGTGTATCAATACAGTGTTTAATTAATTAATGATATCAATCCATATGAATGATTCATGGAAAATTTGGTCATTAGGTTCATGGAAGTGTAACGATATGGGTGTGTGTGTGTGTGTGTTACCAGCGCAAGGCGATTTTGATGGGTGTGGTCAGGCAGGAGGTGAAGAGGTCTGCAGGAAGGTCAGGGTTCATAGGGAGGAGCTCGTTAGCTTCACAAGCTGCTAGTTGGATGCAGTTCTTCATGGATGGGGGAAGGGGCATCTGAGCCAGGGGGTGGTTCGGGTTTATCGCTGCCACCTGCTAGGTCCAAAAGAGGCATGGCATGAGAGAGAGTGTGGGTGTGTGTGCGTTTCTATATGTGTGTATCTGTATAGTTTTGTGTAGTTGTATAATATATGTATAGTGCGTGTGTTTGTATAGTGTGCGTGGTATATCTTTATAGTTTGTGCACTGTTTGTGATTTATAACATGCGTTATTTGCATGAGAGTGTGTCTACAGTGTGTTTGTATACTACACACAATATGTAAAATATGTGTGTGTTGTATATCTATATTGTGCACTTGTGTACAGAATTCAAGTTTATTACATGCATGTGTGTGTATAAGTAAAATCTATGCTACAGTTTTCTATGTTGCTATACACAGACACACACACACACACACACACACACACACACACACACACACACACACACACACACACACACACAGCTGAGAGAGAACAGTGAAGGTTACAGAGTTTGTATCCGTATCAGACACGTATAAACCTTTATGAAGGTCTCCATGGCAACATGACTTCACACTAATGTCTAGATATAGTGCCCGCGCACGCGCGCACACACACACACACACACACACACACAGCGTTTATGTCGGGAAATGATTAAATCACACACACAGAGCTCTGACGGTAAACACCAAATAGTGAATATGCAAATTACATATATATGAAAACAATCACATTAATCAACACATAAGCATATTTTTGTTTACACACACACATGCACAAACACGTTTGTCAAAGAGATGTGGAGTTTAATTAGAATGAAGATGCAAAAGTAACTTCTCAATATGAGACCTTTCTCTCTCTCTCTCTCTCTCTCTCTCTCTCTCACACACACACACACACATATATATAGAGTATACAGAATATGTGTATGCGTGTTTATAGTGTGTGTGTGTGTGTGTTTGTGTGTGTACAGTAAATGTGTATATGTGGAAATAAGTGTGTGTGCGTTTTTTTGCAAGAGTATAGTGTGTATATGTGTACGTGAGTTTGTGTATGTGTGTATATGTGTAAATGAGTGTATGTGTGTATGCGAGTGTGAGTATAGTAAGTGTGTATATATATATGTGTGTATGACTGACTGAGGGTGAGTGATTGGTTAGCGTGTGTTTCAGTATAGTAAATGTGTGTATCTGTGTTTGTGTGTGTGTTTGTGTATGTGTGTGTGTGTATATATATATATATATATATATATATATATATATATATATATATATATATATATATATATATATATATATATATATATATATATACACACATATACACATATACACACACACACATACATATACAGATATATATATATATATATATATACACACACACACACATACGAGAATAGTAAGTATATGTATATGTGTAAGTGTGTGTGTGTGTGTGTGTGTGTGTGTGTGTGTGACCTCCAGCTCCTGCTCCCTCTGCAGTGCGAACTGTTTGAAGGACTTGACGATGATGCCGGCGTTGGAGCAGTCATACACAAAGATGGAGGGACTTCCCATCCACGTCTGCAGGTCATAGATGGATAGAGGGATGTACTGAGTGTAGTTCTGAAGGAGGGAGGGAAAGAGAGAGAGAGAGATGATGTTCATATTGCCGGTATTGTCACATCACTACACAACTGCTCCTGTTAGTACAGTTAGTACAGGTGTGTTTATTATTGGGCAGGACGACAAAATAACAGACAGAAATAAGTGATGAAAGTAGAGACAGACAGATACACAGCCAGATAATCAGTCAAAAAGAGACAGTGTGAGACAGAAAAGAGCATGAGACAGCTGTTATCTAAATGAAACTTATTAAATTATATTAACCATATATTAACAGAGGGAAATGTTTTTTTTTTTTTTTTTTTTTTTTTTTACAGTTACTGAACTGTGTCTGTGTGTGTGTGTGTGTGTGTGTGTGTGTGTGTGTGTGTGTGTGTGTTGTGTGTGTGTGTGTGTGTGTGTGTGTGCTGTGTGTGTGTGTGTGTGTGCGTGTGCATATACACCTTGTTAAAGACCCAGATCTCCCCATTGACGGTGGGACGGGGGACTCCGTGTCCGTTGTAGTGGAACAGCACACGTTCCTCTTTAGCGTTCCTCCTCAGAGACGTGCACAGCTTCTTCACCTCATCCACCGTGGGGTCCAGACTCTGCTTGTAGCGCGCCTGGGGGAGATGACGAGAACACAACACCTTACGCTAATAGCATTAATTCTGCGGGGATCCATCAGAGCTTTAACCTCTGAATCCACAAGAACCTGAATGCAGGAGGTTTGTGTCGAGTTTCGGAGAACTGCACACACGCGCACACGCACACACACACACAAATATTAAGAACATCCAAGAACCTGAAGTTCTACTTTGTAGTATTAATGGTTATTAATGGTATTAAAGGTTCTTCTAATTTTAAGATGCATCCATACGTTGCCTAACAACAGCACTCTCTCTCTCTCTCTCTCACTCACTTTACTTCACTTCATCCAAGTTCAGAACCTCAAGTTTTAATGAGAGACAAGCTCCATTAAGCATTAGACATTCCTCTGAGATGGAATGAGCGAAAGAGACAGAATCTAAGAATAAGGAAGAGATGGAGCGATTGGAGAGATTGAAGGGAGAAAGAGAGAGAGATGTGTAAAATGCGTTGCTATATTAATAAAAACTTTTTAATCATCCTGATCTGGTGCACTCCGATGCTCTGCTATGGGGGGAAAAAAAAGCAGACGAATGAGAAAGAGGAAGTGACTTGCGGATGAATTCACTAGCACAAGAGAAAGAAACCACCAGCAATAACGTATAATGTGTAACTTATAGCGGCCTGATGCCAGCATGACTGCAACGTTCCACTACTACAACTACGTGTGTAAGTTTTAAAATAAGGGGGCGTTGCTTTGATCTGGACATTCTGCTGAATGTTAGGAAAAATTAATTCCTCGCGTCGAAGCAATATCAGGGCTAAAAGGTCTGAACGGAAATGTTATTGAGTGACGGCGAACGCTCGATTAACACGTCTTTTCATCTCTTAGCATAAAAAACCCCCACAAAAACGTCTAGCAAACACGATCGGCGATTCGGTGATGTTAGCGAATCTTAGCTCTGTTCCGCCAAACTAGAAACTTTACGCTGTGTAAGGTGATTTATTAAGGTTCATTTTATGCTAGGTTAAGCCCTGCCCCTTTTGTTCCACGAACAAACAAGGACAAGGCGATTAAAATAAATCGGAACGCTAGCAGAGGCAGGGCGCTAGCAGAGGCATGATCGTCTTACGCTAACGGGGTTACACTATCGGCTGTGTTCCGATCCAGACGGAGGGCCGATATCAGATCGAGCGTGGAACGAGATTAGACCGAGCTTAAATGGAGACGTTATTACATTAGCAAAAAGAATTAGACGAGCTTGAGTGTGGAATGTGTTATTTGAGAGGAAAGGATAGATGGACCGATGGATGGACGGATGGGGAGATAGGTTTCTCAGGTAGTGTGTGTGTGTGTGTGTGTGTGTGTGTGTGTGTGTGTGTGTGTGTGTGTGTGTGTGTATGTGAGAGAGAGAGAGAGAAAAGGCTTTACATAGAGCCCGAGACTCCCTAGGCTTCACACCCTCTCAGATTTTCTCTCGCAGGTATCACCTCAAAAAATCCCTCGTTTCTCTTCCCCGAGATGCTCCTCGTCACCTCAGAATGTTCCAGAAAGACAATGAAAAGGGTAAAAAAAAAAAAAAAAAAAAAAAAAAAAAAAAAAAAAAACCCGTCGCGAGAGTTGTTATCAAGAATAAATAATTTAAGGAAGACGAAAGATTAAATATTCATGACAAAAGGCCGACATTCGATTTTATGCGACACATTACCGCGACGCTGCAAACGTTTATGATCCGAATGAAAGCACAATTTACCTTTTATGATGCGGCGATGCACTTTCATGCGAGGTGTTTTTCAACGCGACCTCATCAACTTGGCCCGAATCGCGAGCCTCACACGTGTGCGCAAGCGCATTACTTCAAACAGGAAACAGGATTGCAATCCATATTAATAGAACGAGCTAGCTAAGTGTATAATAACATAGCTACTATAGTAAGCATGGCTCTATAAAGCAACTAGCGAAAAATCTTAACATGTATCCCAACAAATAGAGATCCTGAGCTGGTTATTAACACTAGGCTAAAGTCGAGTCAGATTCACCAAACGATTCGAAAGCAGCGAATCCGACTCATTAATATTAATATAATAACCATATATAATATTAATAACCAGCTCAGGATCTCAATTTGTTGGGATATTTATTTAAATTAGCTAGTCTGTAACAATCACCTGAGGCAATACCATGTCAATTTTCCCATATTTACGTTGGTAAGCAGATCTAATTTTACTCATATTTCATTAAGTAGCTCATAATAACTTCCTGAAGAATTTTTTTCTTGCTAATATTTATTTATTTTTTTGCTGAATTTAGGTTAGCTAGCTTGAAATTACTGAACGAGTTTGCTCTTTTCTACACTTAATTAAGCTATCTGAGGAAAAATTTGCCTTACCAAGTAATCTAGATAGTAATAACATTGTTGTGTATGTAATTTGTTTAACTTGTTTAGTTTAAATAGTATTTTTGGCATATTTAAAGTAGCTAGCTTGTAATAAACAAAGTAATTTTGTGTCAATTCTGCCATTTTTAACTTGCTGAGCTGATGTAGTTTTAGTCGGGAGCTATAAATAACATGCTTAGGTAATTTTTCGTGTGCCATAGATAAGTTACTAAGCTAGAAATTAGGTGAAAAGTTTGTAGTAAGATATTTACATGCTTTTTAGCATTTTCAAAATTGATTTATTTATATATTTTTCGGTGTTTTTGGCTAAAAAAAAAAAACATTTCTTCGTTACCTTTCCTACTGTGACACTACTGCAGAAAAAGCTGAGATATTTCTCACTGAAGAAAAATAACCATCATACAATAGTCGATGAGTCAAATCACGACACACCAGGTTTATTGTGAGGGAGTCAGGGAAAAAAAAGTTGCTGGTTTCCGTGGTAACAGGGTACGATAGCTTTAACACTCTTTTCCCTTGAGCTGAAAGTGAACAAGTAGAAAGACAGAGAGGTAGAGATAGACTGAGTGAAGTATTCAGCCGAGTCCGAGTCGAAATTTACACTCGACTGGAGGACATGGTCCTGTTCTAAATCTCAGTGGAGGAAAAAAAAAATATATATATATACTGAAGATATACTACTGAAGGAGAAGCCTTGTCGTATCAAAACAGCATTCAATAATGTTCATCATACTGTACACTCCAATGTTATGTAGACTTCAATTTCTCACAACATCCTTACACTTAAGCATTCCCATTCCTCAATATTCCTTATGCTACGGCTTTCCTAATCCTTCACGATTCCTTACACCACATCATTCCTAATCCTCAACATTCCTTACACTGCAGCATTCATTGTCCATCACTATGCCTTACACTGCAGCATTCTACACGCTTCAGTATTCATTACACTGCAGAATTCCTTATCCTTCCATATTCCTTACATTGCAGCATTACCCAGCTTTCAGGATTTGTTAAACTGCAGCATTCCCAAACCTTTAGTATTCCTTACACTATGGCATTCCACACCCTTGTGTATTACTTACACTCGAGCATTTCTTATCACTCAATATTCCTTACACTCTGATACATCCCAACACTTCAGTAGCCCGTAAACTGCGGAGTTCCTCACCCTTCATTATCCCTCACACTCCCGTATTCCTTATAATCTGGCATTCATCAGCATTCAGTATTTATTACATGCCAACATTCCTCACACTTTATTAACTAGCTTTTTCATTGCTTGCCCATCAGTATTCCTTATATTCGGATATTTCCCTACGCTTCAGCATTCCTTACACGCCGGTATTCCCCACCCTTTAGTATTCCTCACTCTGCAGAATTTCTTACACTCAGGCATTCCTCACCACTGAGTATTCCTTACACATTCCGTGCCCGTACAGATTTCTTCACACCCCCGTATATGGAGATATCTAGCATTCTACTTACTTCAGCATTCAAGTCACATTAACAGTTCACACACCTCAGAAATCCCCACAAATCTAGTATTCCATACACATCAGCGTTCCTCACACAGCAATACGGCATTCCCACTCCCTTTGTTTACATTCTAGCTAGTAATAAACACGCAATCTTTGAATACATATGTTAACGTATTGTCCTCATTAAGTGCATTAATGTTTCCAGAAGTGAACTCACAAAGCCACAAAAACACAAAGCCATCACAGGAAGGATCATGGGGTCTCACCGAATACTCACAGAATTTATCTGTAAAATTATATTTCACAAATTACTACAACATAAAAAAACAGGATTTTATATACATTTATTTATATTCATCTTATATGTGTGTGTGTGTGTGTGTGTGTGTGTGTGTGTGTGTATGTGAGAGAGAGAGAAACAGCAGGAGAGGAGGTGCCACTGCTTTGGTAGAAGCCGTCTCTGCCTAGCTTCGTCACTTCTACATCTTACTGCAGTCTGTTGCTTTCTTAAACACACACACACTCACACACACACAGTGTCAGTAGCAGCAGGACAATGTGTGAATGTGTGTGTGTGTGTGTGTGTGTGTGTGTGTGTGTGTGTGTGTGACTAAGTGCTAAGTACGAGTGTTATGTAACTGGTTGCAGAATGAAGAGGACTTGTGTCAGTCGGTGTTCATCCAAACACACACACACACACACACACACACACACACACACACACACACACACACACACACACACACACACACACACACACACACACACACACACACAGACACACACACCACAAGTCACTAAGACTCAGACATGATGTACTATTATACAATAATACAACACACACACACACACACACACCCTCTTGCTTTCTGTCATTTATTGTCTCTCTCACACACACACACCACAACTCATGTGCAGATGATTACATAATCCTCCCGCAGGACGGCTGCTCATCGTGCTGTGTATGAAACGTAGATAAAGTTTGAAAGTTTGCTGAAGATCATGCTAAAACACAAACACGCTCGCACACACGTGTGTGCGCACAAACTAATTACCTGTGATTAATGGACAGGATGTGTTATTTGTTAAGGAATCATGCGGGAATCACTATTTAATAAAGCCACATGATCCCATAGCGACGCTAACACCTGTGCACTCTGACACAAATATTAGCACTAGATTAACAAGTGTTTAAACGTTTTATAAACATCGCTGCTTTGTTAAATTAGATAAAAGCCGTAAAAATATGAGATGATTTCCTGGTTGTAGTAAATCTAGCTAGTAACAATCTCTTTTTGGGTAATATTAGCCAGACAATAATGGTAAAAATAATAATAATATGTTTGTGTAATTTTTTTATAACTAACAACAACACACAACTGAGGTCACTTGACATGTTCAGTTAGCTGTCTAGTGTTAATCATTCATTCATTCATCTTCTACCGCTATATCCGATCTTCCCTCGGGTCACGATCTTCTAAAACCCTCTCTCTTCTTCTACGGGAGCCTGTGTCCTATCTCAGGCGTCTATGGGCAATAAGCCAGGATACACCCTGGATGGAATGCCAACCCATCGCAGGGCACACACACACATTCATACACTAGGGACAATTTTCCAAAGTGCCAATCAACCTACCGTGCATGTTTTTGGACCGCGGGGAAACCGGAGAACCCGGAGAAAAACCCCCCGAGGCACGGGCAGAACATGCAAACTACACACACATGGCCGAGACGGGAATCGAGCCCGGACCCTGGCGGTGTGAGGCGAACATGCTAACCACTAAGCCACTGTGCCCCTTTAGTGTTAATCATTCATTCATTCAATCATCTTCTACCGCTATATCCGCTCTTCCCTCAGGTCACGGGGAGTCTGTGCCTATTTCAGGCGTCTATGGGCATTAAGGCAGGATACGCCCTGATGGAATGCCAACCCATCGCAGGGCACAAACACACACTCACATTCACACACATTAATACACTATGGACAATTTTCCAAGGTGCCAATCAACCTACCGTGCATGTTTTTGGACTAGGAGGAAACCGGAGAACCCGGAGAAAAAACCCCTGAGGCACGGGGAGAACATGCAAACTCCACACATACATGGCCGAGTCGGGAATCGAACCCGGACCCTGGCGGTGTGAGGCGAACGTGCTAACCACTAAGCCACCGTGCCCTTAGTGTTAATCAAATGAAAGTAATTTTATCTGTATTTAAAATGATTATTAGCTAAAGTAGCTTTTTAGCAAAGATCTGCTGAGGTAATGAAGTAGAGTATCGTTAACCTACCTAGCTTTTAATAACATCATGAGATCATTTGTATCTGTAGCGAATACAAATGCTAAAACATTACAATGATCACGTATTTAATAATGCACGTCTCCTCTGGTTGAATGTAACGTATAAAAATGCAGGCCTGAGAGCAATAGAGCAGGAATTTATAAAATCCTGGACGAAATATGAGGCGGGGGAAAAAATGGCAGGAAAGAGGATGTCAGGTTACATGAGTCACGAACAGGAAGTGTGTGTCGTGTCTGGACGAGTGTGAGCTTACACACCGAGAGCTATTTATAATACGACGAGTGGTAATAAGTGAGAGTGTAGAAAAGCGATCATATGTTCCTATATCAACAACGTATGTGTGGGTGTGTGTGTGGGTGTGTGTGTGTGTGGGAAGGAGGCTGTTTCAATCCGATGGGATAAAATTACACATGGAATGTCAGATACCTCGTTTAAAACCTGATCGATGGAGGAGTAAAGAAAAGGCCTCGTCGATAAAAACACCGTCTTGGCAGTGAGGTTTTTGACAGGCTGCTAAATGCCAAGAGTGTTTCCAGTGGATGCTATCAACGATACACACGGTATACAAACACTTTCGACAGCGAAAATATCACACAAGTTTGACCTTTTCAGTAAAAAAAAAAAAAAAAAACAGGCTGATATTTAACAATACAACAATGGTGTAAGTAGACACCAATAAAGTAGACATCTGTGCACTCCTGTACACACCTGTACACTCCTGTACTGTACACACCTGTCCTCTTACCATACAGTGCACACTGGACCACCCCTGTAACATGCCTAACGTGCCCAAACACCCCTGTACCGTACTTTACCGTACTGTACACTCCTGTACAATCTTGTACATCCCTGTACCGTACTGTACCATACTGTGCTGGCTGTGTGAATGCTGGGCTTTAACATTTTAGTCAGTTTTAACCCTTTGTAATTTTAGAAAATTCACATAAATTAAGTGACGTGAAAAAAGACAGGTAAAATATGTGCATATGGCATGTCATATTAACGAGAATAGAAAAGAAGAAAATAACAAAAAGGACGATCTTGTACAATTCTACCTGCCGATTTCTAACTCGTGTGAAACTCGGGGCTTTTTAAAGCGAGTTCTCAGGTTTACGACCTTGATAGATAAAATTATTTCTTTCTGATAGAATTTATGGTTGAAACGGTGCAGACAGGAAGTCGGGACGTGAGAAATAAATAAAGTCTGGCATAGCAACGGTCTGCTGAGGGTTTTCTTAGAGAAAAGTCCTGACACTAAACGCATTACTGAAACGACCTTGAGACTTTAGCGCTTTGTGGAGGGTAAAAAAAAAAAAAAAGAAAAAGAAAAAACAACACCACATTTTTTTCACGATAGAGTCGACAAACAGCAGAAGCCACCGTGCCGCAGACATGAGCGGAACGAGCCAAAACAACTTCACGCCAGTTTTTTGATTTAATTACCATGAGAAAATACAGCATTAAAAAAAGATTTGTTTTCTTTTCTTCCCTCAGCAGAACCCCACAAAGACACAAAGGCTTTATTCGAACAGAATCCAGCCAGATACATAATTTGTTCTTACTTGCTAATGCATTAGCAAACAGGTTATGTCCACCTGAGGTACCTTTAGCCATAGTTAGCAAATGAACAATGACCTAATCACTTTATTAGATCACTGATTAACAATTGCATTCATTTTATTGATAATTAATAATTAAGATGAAATTTTGCTAGGAAGCATGTAAAAGTACATTTCAAACTAGTGAGATAGCTCTTCTATTCTATTCTATATTCTAGTCTTGTGATTTTCAGTTAGTTTACGTCACTGCAACTAATATTACCACACGGGTTTACTTCTAAAATATTCTAGTTTTTGTATATGTATCTAGTAGTAAAATCCCGAGGTAACTTTTTAATTTACAGAGCTAGTAATGACCTTTTTAGCAAGCTCACTATTAGTATTTATTACTAAAATAAAGTTATATGAATAATAAGAATATGAATATGCAGCTAGTAAGAACTTCCTGAGGTAAATTTTCTTGATTTTAGCCTTATTAACCTTTAGTCATATATATATATATATATATGATATATAATGACTCATTCGGGTAATTAATTTAGTTGTAACTTTGTGATAATCTCCTGAGGTAATTTTTCTTGAGGTCATAATTCACACCATATTTAAGTTTACTAACATATTAGCAACCATAGCTTTTTTTGTTATTTATATTTAAATGTGCAAGACAGTCAAAACTTCATGAGGTAACCTTTTTATATTTATTTGACCTTGCTAGTAACAACATCCCGAGTCAGCTCAGTTATCACTGAAATTAAGTTCATAACATTCTAACAGTTTTATAACATTCTTATTTATATAAAATATGTTGCCCATAATACCCTTCTGAGGTAATGTTAGCCATTATCTGTTAGATATAATAAAGTTTAGCAACAATTTTAGCTAGCTCACATATCGGCAGCTATAAGCACCTCAGCATAAATACAAGTAAGGAAAATATAGATAGTGATGAGCTCCTGAGGTAATATTAACTGTAAGTAAGTTAGATGAATGTAAATTAAATTTTCCTTTAAAAATGATGAAAAAAATGGTGAAAACTTTCCCTTCTTTAATCAATTGTTTGGAAATTGCTCGCACACACACACACACACACAAACACACAGACACACACACACGACAGAATGGTGAACCATTAAAGGCTGAGCGTGCTAAGCTAACAAAAAAAGTTTTTTTTTTTTTTTTTTTTTTTACCCCCGTGTGTCACGGTTCTGTTCTCAAACGTAAAGGTGACGATAGAACAACCACACTGCTGCACAATCAACACCTGTCAGGCCCTCCAATCACACACATACACACACACTCACACACACGGAATGACAGTGACATCATCGTCTGTCACATACAATAGTGAAACCTGGAGAACATCGACATGCAATATAACAAGTTCTAGATCTCCACTACAGAGGGAAATCTGGCTTCAGTGACGTCTTCCCATATTTCCAACTTTTTATCCATCCATCCATTCATCTAGTCATACTTTAATTCAATAATTTCCCCCTCCTCAATCTATCCATCACTCTACGCATCTAACTCTTCATTCATTGTGTCCCTCGATCATTCAGTCATTTTCCCCTCTACTCATCCCTTGTTCTGTACCACATTATATCCATCACTCGATCCGGTTATCATTGCATTTTGTTTTCCACTTTGTTTCTACACCCCTCTGTTCATCCCTCTGACCTCTATGCATCGCTCCATCTCTTCAGTGTTTTGAACGTCAAACTAGTCAGCACTGCGTCATCTTGCCACACCAAAAGACAATAAAGACTTTACAATCGGCTTACAGCATCGTCAGTTATTAATCATCCTTCTATCCCTCTCTCTATCCCTATTTCTTTCATCTCCACGGCGAGTTCAACATCCTCCATCTCGCCGTCTGTCTGAACCTTTATCCTGAGCTCAACGTG
>JACRUU010000029.1:10518309-10520809 GCA_030449085.1 Kryptopterus vitreolus | reverse complement strand
TGCAGAGAGACACACCCACAAGACCACAACACAACGCTGAGCCATGCCCATCACACAGACACGCCCACGAGACAGAACCATGGACACACGATTGAGCCACAACCATCAGATACGCCCTATATACTATAGACACACCCACAAAACAGCACCTCCTAATTGTCCAATTAAGCTTAAAGAACATTTACTCAGTACCTAGAATTTTCCACAGAACCCTTAATGAGCTTTTAAAAGTTGCACAATGTTTTTTTTATAAAACTCAAAGCCTTAAATTATCCAATAAACCCTTCTGGTGTCTCCAAAAGTTAAGTTTTCTGTATTAAATCCCTCAAGAAGGCTTGCGTGTGGAAATGCGCGGCACGTGCAGGACGATCGAATGCTGGGACTGAAGCCAATAAAACATGAGAAATGAAAACGGTCGAAACGTCAAAGCGGCAGCTGGAACACGAAGAAAATATATAAGAGAGAGAGAGAGAGAGAGAATATCGATGAACAGTGAGTTTAGAAAAACAAGACTGATCTCATGAGATTTTGTGGTGTGTGGGGTATGTGTGTGTATGGGAGGGGGGGGGGGGGTATATATGTGTATATATGTGTGTGTGTGTGTGTGTGTTTGGGGGGGGTTGGTCTTCTAAAGCCCCTTGCATTTTTAACCACTCTTTTACACCACCACCAAAGTTCATACAGTAACGAGTCAATTCATTTCATAACTCATCTGATGCGATTCAGTTCATTCATTCAGAGTCATGCTGAATTCATCCTAGAAGCACGATTCCGATTCAATCCGTTTGACACATAATGAAATCTTAAACGCAGCAGGACTCACCCTGGGTTGCCAGTTCTCGTACTGTTTCTGCAGATTGGCCCCGATCGTCTCCAGAGCCTTCTGCGGACTCATCGACAGAGGATCTGAACGCGACACAAATAAAACACGCACACATTATACAGTATAATTCACCGGCATCGATCACATCGGGGATAATTATGCGGCAAGTCGAAGGCCTTGACGAGACGATAATTAACACGTCGTAACGTTTCGCAGGGGGAAAAAAAACATTACAAACAAATCAAACTCCTGAATAAACATACAAAGGAGTGTGTGATTAATTACAGTCTCCTGTCACACTCGGGCCTTAAGGGGAGAAAACGAGCACAAATGTCCACTTAAATTCTATTATACTGATAACGAGCAGCAGGATGGAGATTAATATTGATCACATCAGTGTTTATTACATTCAAGAGATAAACCAGTCGCAAAGATGATTTTAAACAAAAATGGAATCAAAATCATGAATGAAAATAAAGAGAGAAAAAAACAGATTAAAGGACCCCTTAAAGACTTAAACAGTGGACATGAATGGGTGGATAAAATGTTGGAGGGACGTATAAATTGATAGAATGTTTGAGGAAGGGATGGATAGAATGTTAGAGGGATGGATGGATGGATAGAATGCTGGAGGAACAGATGGATAGATTGTTGGAGGGATGTATGGATGGATGAATTGAATGTTGGAGGAAGGGATAGATAGAATGTTGGAGGAAGAGATGGATAAATAGAATGTTGGAGAAATAGGTGGATGGGGATGGATGGATGAATGGATGGATGGATAGAATGTCGGAAGGATGTATAGATGGAAGGACAGAATGTTGGAGGGATGTATGAATGGATAGAATGTTTGAGGAAGGGATGGATTGATGGATGGATAGAACGTTGGAAGGACGTATGGTTGGAAGGATAGAATGTTATCAGAAGGGATGGAATGGAAGGGTGAAAGCCTTTATAGATGAGTGGACGGAGGTAAGCACACGTGGACTGATAGAAGACGTTTACAGTCAAACTGGTGTTGATGGAAAACAGCTTTCCATATGTTTTTCGATCATATTTTGATGGATGCAGACGTGACCGCACCGTGGATGGAGGGATTGAGGGATTGAGAAAGGGAGTAATAAACGGAGTAAGGAACAGAGTGACAGACTGATATATTGATGTAGTGATAGACTGTAAAATCAATGGAAAGACCATTAGAGAACCTGAAGAATCAGTCTGACTCAACAACTGATGGGTAAATGGAGGGATAGACAGATGAACAGATGAAAGTGATGAAAAGTGGGGATGGTGGATGGTGGATGACAGAGGGATTAATTTTTGAAAGGACGAACACCTAAAGAGAAAACATTGATTGCGTGATGGAACGAGCAGATGGATGGATGGATGGAGGGATGAAAAGAAAGGATGTTACCTATCCAGCACTCCAGTCTGGCACAGGGCGACGTCTTCACCACGTCAGGAGGGTCGACTCCAACGTTCAGGCAGAGAACGAGTGCAACACTCACTGTCTTCATCTACAGAGCGAGAGAGAAAGAGAGAGAGAGAGAGAGAGAGAAATAGAAAGAATGAGAGAGAGAGAGAGAGAGGGAGAAATAGAGAATGAGGGAGAGAGAGAAATAGAGAGAATGAGAGAGAGAGAGAAAATAGAGAGAATGAGAGAGAGAGAGAGAGAGA
>JACRUU010000029.1:10508309-10515809 GCA_030449085.1 Kryptopterus vitreolus | reverse complement strand
ATACACACATACATTAATGTCACTATGTTACTATAATAATAAAAAACTTCAAGAAATCTACACTGGAGAACACTTTCCATTACAATCACTAATGATCACTAATCTGCCAGAATATCCACCAATACATAGCCGTCATTATGTTACAGAGCGGCCATTATGTTACAGAGCAGTCATTACGCAACAAAATGGTCAATGTGTTTTATATATAGGTCATTATGTAACAGAGCAGTCATAATGTAATAGAGTGGTCATTACGTAGTGGAGCGGTCAGAATGTAACAGAGAGGTCATAGTGTTACTAAGGGTAATTAAGTAACAGATCTGTCATGTTACTATGTTTCATTATGTAACAGAGGGGTTACTATACAACAGAGTGGTCATTGTGTTACTGAGTGGTCATAATATACAGAGCAGTCATTACGCTACAGAGTGGTCAATGTGTTATATAGAAGTCATTGTGTAACAGATCAGTAATTATGTAATAGAGCGATCAGAATAGAGCGGTCATTATGTTAGTAAGGGTCATTATCTTACTGAGCAGTCATGATGTAATGGAGTGGACATTATGAAACGGAGCAGTCATAATGTAACCGAGGGGTCATTATTTAACAGAGCAGTCATAATGTAACAGAAGGGTAATAATGTACAAAAATAACAGAGGGGTCATTATGTAACAGATTAGTAATGAGGTAACAGAGTGGCCATTAAGAAACAGAGCGGGCTTAATGCAATGGAGCGTTCATAATGTAACAAAGCAGTCACTATGCAACAGAGCTGGTCATTATGTAAGAGAGCGATCGTTATCTCACATGGTCATTACGTTACATAGTTAACATGCAGCAGTGTATTATACAGAGGTCACTATGTAAGAGAGGTCATTAAATTATGGAGAGGTCACAATGTAAGAGTGCGCTCATTACATCACAGAGCGGTCGTTATATGTCGACAATTATGTAACAAAGCGGGCATTATGTTACAGAGCAGTCATTATGTTACATAGTGGACATGATGATACATAGTGGTCACTATGTACTAGAATGGTTATTCCATTATAAACATATTACACAGAGCTCTTTACTATACAGAGCGCTCATTAATTTACAAAAACACCAGCACTTGCGTTGCGTTTCTGGAATGCAATATGTTACAGAGCGGTCATTACGTTACCGAGCGGTCATTACGCTATAATCCATATTATTTAATAATCAGTTGATGTGGACTGCACACTGAACCAATCTCTGTGAATAAGGAGTTACTATAGCAACCGAAAAGGAGAGAATAGGTGGTGTTTGTTTGGTCAATAAACTCAACTGCTCAGTCAGCATTGATTATTCCATTTGTCCTGCGTGTAATAAATTAACGCTGTTACCATTCACATGCACACATGCACACTCCTTCCTGTATACAGTAAAATCTGCAGCTCTCATTTTGTGTGTGAGTATTAATTAAAAAAAAAAAAAGAATCCATCTATGGAAATGTGGGCGTGTCTTTGAGACAGCTGGAATAACGACTATGCTGGAATATATGAAACTTTTATTATATTAATATTTATTTTTGTGCGAATTACAGTCAGTGTTAGTGCTATAACCATGATATTACTTGGTCGCAACACTGGGGACTCTTGCGATGATCGTCCGCAACGATTAGCAATTGTACAGGGATTATGTTTTTTTTTTATGGACAGTGTGCATTTATTAACGAGGCAGTAATGGCTCTCTTGTGATTTATTGTCAAGCTCTCACACCGTGTTGTTGCTGTAAATGATGTAAACGTGCATCGTGGGAAATCAAGACAGAGGAATTATTCCTCTTCATCCTGCACATCATCATCGCCGACTGATTGTGTTCCCGAAGCCCAGGAAGTGACTCAGGTGCATCAGTATGTGGTGCCGAAGATGACGCTTTAATGCTGCGCGAATGAAATATCTGAAAGCGCACTTACTTATGCACACAAGAACTGCAGGTTCATACCAGGAATCACAGATTTGTGCATGTGTGTGTGTGTGTGTGTGTATGTGTGTATATATATATATATATATATATATATATATATATATATATACACACATACATTATATACATATATAGCTGTTGTATTGTCATATTGTGGCCATAGTGTGCCATGTTGTTGTTTAGTCTCCTTTTCACACTCCGATCTTTTTTTTTGCATTTTAGGTCCAGATGAAATATTTATTCATAAAAAAAATCCTGACAATGCCACATAATACCGACGAAGTGAATAAATAAAAGATGGAAGGAATGAAGGTATTTATTAAAGTATGATGAAATAAGAAGAACATTTAAACGGCACATATCTTTCGAAAATGAACTATTAAAAGTAAAAAACACACACACAGACACACACACACACTCACCCTGTCCTTCATCCTCCAGCTCTGCGCGAGTGCTTTCGAACCCTCGATCTTCTCCAGGTGCCGTTTCTTCATGAAGGCCAGAGGAAGGTTCCAGTCACTCATATCGGCCTCGTCTTCCTCTGAGAGCGCCACGGCAGGCGAGTGAAGCAGCTCCGTGTCCATCTTCATCAGGCTTCTGCAGCGCACACACACACACACACACACACACACAACAAAAATACAGTCAGACACTTTAGAGAAACTTTAGGCAGATCGTTACTCTGTTGCTGTGTTTAGACCCCTCAAGTGACCTCATGTACCTGCTTACAATAAAGTTTTGCAACAGGTAAAACATAAAAATGGATAAAAAGTACACAACCCTGGCTACACAACAAGGCGTAAAACGTATATACACTATACTTCTATATTGATATTTAAATCTGTAAAGCTACTTTGAGAAGATTAAACTGAACGCCTCACAAGTGTAAAACTATAGCAGTGGAATGGCAAGTGAATATAAAAACTTGACTATATACGAAAAGAATCGTGAATCTTGAACAAGTGACACAATTCTGAACGGAACGCATAAAGAAGAGTAGTGTAGTGATAGAGGAGATGGAGAATATTGTGGTCGCAGGTTGAGTATCGAGTGCTCCTGCAAAATCTCCAAGTCTATTTTACTTCTAATGATCCTCCAGATGTGAGTTTGCATTCCGATGAACCTTCAGTTCTACCATATTTAGCAGTTATTATATTGTTCTAAGGGGCACAGTGGCTTAGTGGTTAGCAGGTTCGCCTCACACCGCCAGGATCCGGGTTTGATTCCCGTCTCGGCCATGTGTGTGGAGTTTGCATGTTCTCACCGTGCCTCAGGGAGTTTTTCTCCGGGTTCTCCGGTTTCCTCCCGGTCCAAAAACATGCATGGTAAGTTGATTGGCACCTTGGAAAATTGTCACTAGTGTATGAATGTGTGTGTGTGTTTGAGTGTGTGTGCCCTGCGATGGGTTGGCATTCCATCCAGGGTGTATCCTGCCCATAGACGCCTGAGATAGACACAGACTACCCGTGACCCGAGGGAAGATTGGATATAGCGGTAGAAGATGACAGGCGCCCTTGTCCAGAGCAACGGAGTGTTTGAGGGTGAAGAGCATAGCGCTACTGGGACTTGAACTTGTGACCTTCCGAACCCGAACCTTATCTGCCGAGTTCCCACTTCCCACTTCCAATGATAATGTAACGACTAAAAAAGCTTTATTTCTTATTTTGTGTTTGTATAAACCTTGTTTTATCGGACTTATGAGCGGGACTTGTTCGTGACTCGCCGATGTATTGTGAACGAGTTCTGATGAGTAAATGAGTTCTACCGAAAAAATCGTACTGATCTGCAAAAAAACAAAACAATGACGCTAACTATAACCGATGACGTCATCAGGCGACCGTGTGGTGCACTTAAGATACTTTCACACTGAAGAGTCTAGGAGCCGTGTTGTTTCTGCACACACACAAACACACACACACACACACATGCAGTGAAGACACTTGGGCCGCATATTTAACCGCACATCATTGACAGCTGAGCCGGTGTGTGCGTGTATGTGTGTGTGTGTGTGTGTGTGTGTGTCCAGACCTTGCAAATGACACGGCAGCGTCCACAATCTCAAGCACGAGCCGCGAGAAAAATCCGAAGATGGTCGTCTGGTGCTGTTTTTTTTTAATTATAATAATTATTATATGGAATTTCTTGTTTGTTTGTTTTTTTGTAAATAAAAATGGACTTTATTGTATAGGGACGTAAAAGGCAGTTCTTCGTTAAGGGGAACGGGTCGAACGCAGGCCCAGCTCTACCATGACCATCATCACCATGACCACCATCATCATCATCATCATCATCATCATGGTCATTTTCGGTTTCATTCACGCGGACTCTCGGCGCTCCGGCACGCAGCCCTCGCGGCGTCTCCTCCTCCTCCTCCTCCTCCTCCTTCTTCCAGCGCCGTGACCCGGGAATCAATTTTATTCCACTTTGGTATCTCCTTCAACTGCGCCTATTCCTCGCTAGTTTTTGCCCCCCGTATCTCTTTCTATCCCTTTCTATCTCTCTCCTCTTCTCCGATACGGATTGTTGCTCAGCACTCGCGCAAGGGCGCCGCCATCTTGTCGCACGCCCAGAATGCACCGCGCAAGCAGCGCACCGCAGCGCGAGCGACGCAATGACGTCATCCCCCGGCGTCCGCCGCGTGCGTACACGAAACGTCAAAAACACAAATCCGTGTTATTGACAATAAACAGTGTACACGTCATAAACATGCGCGTGAATGGACTTGTGTGTGTTTAGGAAAGGGGTAACAAAAAGAGACTCGTTTTAGAACACACACAGTCACAGGGAGCACCGACTGATCTACATGATCCTTAGCGAAAACACGGATTCTATAGATAATGGTGGCTCCCTTGGAACACAAAGGGCCTTGCTTAAGGGCCCCAAAGTGGCAGGGTGGTGATCCTGGGACTTGAAGCCCAACCTAACGATCAGAAACCCGGAATTTTACCCACTGATCTCCCACTTCTCCTTATATAATTATATTAAAATGGGAATATTTTAAAATACTACATTTAATTTATATTTATATATAATATATATATATCAAAACGATGTATGCACACATAATATATTTAGTTCTGTGCACAAATAGATTTCTATACTCATTTCGATGCTCAGTGATTGTGCAAAAGGGAGGCGTATAGGTATAAAATATTAAGAATTAGAGGAGAAAAAAGAGTAAATGAAGATGTGAAAGGATACATACTATAATAGAATAGCCTTTATTTGTCACATATACATTACAGCACAGTAAAATTCTTTTCTTCGCATATTCCAGCTTGTTTTTGGTTGTTGAGGTCAGAGAGCAGGATCAGCCAGGATACCGCGCCCCTGGAGCACAGAGGGTAAAGGGACTTGCTCAAGGACCCAAGAGCGGCAGCTTGGCGATACTGGGGCTGGAACCTAGCGCCTTAGACCACTGAGCTACCTCCTCCTTACTTACGTGTTGGCAGTGGTGCTATATTTAAAAAAAAGATACATCAAAATATATCAGAAGTTCAAAAGAAATACAAGGTGCATAACATCACAATTCAGTATTTGCATGTTCAATACACAGAATACACAGTGGTAAATGATGGGCCTTGCTTAAGGGTCCCAGTGATCCTATATATATATATATATATATATATATATATATATATATATATATATATATATATATATATATATATATATATATATATATATATATATATATATATATATGTCACGATGGGCCTCCGCCCCATCTACTGAGATGGGCAAGCGCTCCGAACTCAGCACATTGTCGGGCGGCAGAACGGTTGCGCAATCGCCGCGCCACCCAGCACGGATGTGAGAGAGAGGCGGGGCGTCATCAACAAGACACGGCTGGAGCTTATCCCGGAGTGGCGCCTTCATTATCCCAAATTAGGCGGCGTGTATAAAACGCCCTCGGACGGCGGTTGTCGATCGGAGAACGTTTGGGCTCCCGACTAACGGCGTGTATGTGCCTTTTTCTCCCGACCTCCCCACTACAGGTTAGACGGTAAAGCGCGGATGGGAAATACCCGCCAGACCCTCGCAGTGCCTGATAGCTGGGAGCTTCCACAGCCTTGCGGCAGGAAACGAACCTGACCCCTACGTGCCGATGGAGATCCGGAGAACGAAGCCGCCCACTGGTCGGGACCCAACGTCGGAGAGCGCGTCGAGAGATCTCCGCGCTCCCTCTCCCGTTCCAGCCACTCCTCACCTGATCCTGAATCCCCCCCCCCCAAATATTGGACACGAACATTTTCCTTTTTATTATTCTTTTTTTGTGTGTTATTTTTAATAAACACTCGTTTCGCACCCCCCAGTTATGCCTCTCCGCGCCTGTGTTCAACCCGAAGCGGCGAGCGAGTCGCCACAATATATATATATCTCAGGGTCCATTCCCGTGTGTGTGTGGAGTTTGCATTTCCCCCGGTCCAAAAACATGCACGGTAGGTTGATTGGCACTTTGGAAAATTGTCCCTAGTGTATGAATGTGTGTGTGTGTGAATGTGAGTGAGTGTGTGTGCCCATGCGATGGGTTGGCATTCCATCCAGGGTGTATCCTGCCTTAATGCCCATAGACGCCTGAGATAGGCACAGACTCCCCGTGACCCGAGGGAAGATTCGGATAAAGCGGTAGAAAGATGAAATTCGATTGAATGAATGAATATGATATATATATATATATATATATATATATATATATATATATATATATATATATATATATATAGATATAGATAGATAGATAAATAGATCGATAGATAGATTTACTATATTTTTATCACTATTCACATTGATTCTTATTGCAGGCATCACTGTTCAAACTATGTATGAACACATAATTGGTTTAGTATAATTAATGAAAAATGAGTATGGAAATATGAAACATACTTTTGGAACATACACTTTTTAGTTAACTACATAATTCCAAATGTGTTCATTCATAGTTTTGATGCCTTCAGTGAAAATGTTCGATGTAAATAATCACTCATTCATTCATCTTCTGCCGCTTTATCCGATCTTTCCTCGGGTCACAGGGAGTCTGTGCCTGTCTCAGGCGTCTATGAGCATTAAGGCAGGATACACCCTGGATGGAATGCCAACCCATCGCAGGGCACTCACACACACACACACAAACACTCACACACATTCATACACATTCATACACTAGGGACAATTTCCAAGGTGCCAATCAACTTACCGTGCATGTTTTTGGACCGGGGGTAAATAATCAGAAGATAAAGAAAACCATTCAGCTTCGACTTAGTTGTGTAACGGTATTTGTGTAACGGTACTTCCTGTCTGCTGACACTATCATGGCTGTTCTTCTCTGACCTCTCTCACCAACCAAAAGGTTAAGTGTTTATAACCGAAACTGGAGACTCCTTCCGTAAACGCTACATAAACACGTTATGAGAAAAGCTTTTTAATCTGTTTATCATTAAACTAGTATCATCCTGTGAGTGATTTTACAGTTATCGGAAACTAATCGATAACTTTTGACCAATCAGAGTTGAGGACGCAGCAGCACATCAGGATATAATGAATAACG
>JACRUU010000029.1:10478309-10503309 GCA_030449085.1 Kryptopterus vitreolus | reverse complement strand
CACACACACACACACACACACACGCGCGCGCGCGCTCACACGTGTTCACGTTGTATGTGTACACAGTGTGTGACAGTGACTCAATGTGTTATGAGTGGGATTAACATCAGAGAAAGAAAGAAAAAAAGAAAGAAAGAAAGTGAACAGAGTGCTCAAAACACACACACACACACACACACACACACACACACACACACACACACACACACACGCACACACACACACACGCACATAGAGTCTGTGGGTGAACAAACAGAAACTTGTCTAACAGTGTGTGTGTGTGTGTGTATGTGTGTGTGTGTGTGTGTGTGTGCTGTAACACATGGTGTCTTACAATCATAACATCATCAGAGTGTGTGTGTGTGTTCGTGTGTGTGGGTGATCACTCAGAATTACGCTGCCTTACTTTTGTATCTTAATCATTCTCATCTCTTCATTCTCTCTCTCTTACTTTCTCTTTCTCTGCTCTAGTGAATTCCTTGTGTGTGGGTGGGTGTATATAGGCATGATCTCTGTCTGCTTTCTTTCTTTCTTTCTTTTTTTCTTTCTTTCTTTCTTTCTTTCTTTCTTTCTTTCTTTTTCTTTCTTTCTTTCTTTCTCGTTTCTTTCTTTCTTTCAGTTAGTGCTAGTTGAACTGGAGGCTGTTAGCTGTAATTACTTGTTAGCCTTATAGCAAAAGAGCACTCGGCTAATACAAAATCCGAGTAGAAAGTCGAAAGTAGAAAGTCTACAAAATAAACACCACATTTGGGAATCTTAATAAATTTGTTTCATGTCTGAGGAACTGTATGTGTATAGTTGTGTGTGTGTGTGTGTGTGTGTGTGTGTGTAGCTGTAATGCTCACTATTGGATTAACTTCCTATTGTGAGTGTAAAGTGATGGTGTGTGTTTTAATTGATTTGAATGTTTTTAACTTCCTCCTCCTACACCCTGTGGAGATAATAATGATTGTGTGTGTGTTTGTGTGTCTGTGCGTGTGCGTGTGCGTGTGTGTGTGCGTGTGTGTGTCTGCGAGTGCTCATCTTTATCAGCTAGAAAATCAGATATGTTTCTCCTCCTGTGTGCTCTTATATACACACACACACACACACACACACACACACACACACACACACACACTCGCATACAGAGAGCTGAATCAATAAACACACCGTGGCTCCTCAGTGGTCATTTTTCAGGCTGTAACAAGATTTCCTCTGCGCCACAGAGTCCATCCCACTCAGACGTTCATGCAAATTACAGGCACTCTGTAACATACTAATTCAAGGAAGGCAATAATAAACAAACACACAAACCAACAAATATATATATATATATATATATATATATATATATATATATATATATACTCATAAACATACACACATATATATTTATATATGTAAAAATGAATGCATTAATGGATTAGCACGAATTAAATTTAATGGCACAAACTTTATTAATGCACAATGAATTCAGGGCACATTCTTTCCGAACATTTAAAAAAATGTTCCTTAACAACGATAAAAAAAAACAATGGCTTGAGTAAAATCACAATAACGCACCTCATCGAACAGAAAGTAACTAAAAATCAGACAAAAATAAAGTGTGCTATTTGGTAAGTATTTGTGCAGCGAATTATTGAGTCATGGGCATTAGAGAGTCCATTTAGCGAAGGGAAACATGCACATACACACACACACACACACACACACACACACACACACAAACTGACCTTCAGTGAGAGCATTTGTGCTTCATGCTTTGTGTAAATGATTGTTCAAACCTTTCAAGGTTATTTTAGGAAACACTGAAGTGTGTGTTTGTGTGTGCGTGCGTGTCTGTTTTTCTTACACAGATACACAGATTCTCTCAAGGTCAAGGTCACACGAGGCACGAGAACACAGGGCTAAATAAGAGCTCAGGATTTCTGTTGTAAAACTCCTGCTGCACCTGCCTACACAAATAACAGCTAACAAGACTATTTTTCCCCCCCATTAGAGTTACATTCACTGCTGCTGCCGATAAAACGCATTACGTTCAGACCCGCGTTCCCTCACTAATATTTATATAGAAACAAACAAAAACAATTTGTGGTCGTTAATTTAGGCAAGCTACTCCTCAAATAAACACTACTTTTTCTGTGACTCCACCTGACTTGTTGTTTTCCCTGAGATCATCAAGTCACACTAATCGCATCATCGGGTTCGGAACACCTAATAATATAATCACACTGCAGGAATGAGTGTCTCTGATAAGGCCAGATTTTCACTAGCGGAAAAAAATATTGCATTAATCAGCTGAAACAAACCAGCGAATAAAGACTACAAATTTCAGCTCCGTATTACAGAAATCTTTTACTATTTACGAAATTTGTTTCTATATCTTCTATATAGCAAAAAGCTAATTCCTTTCTTATACCAAACACACGATAGTTCCTGTTTCTTAGATCAAAAACAAGATAGTTCCTGTTTCTTATATTTAAAAAAGTTCCCATTTAAGCTAACCCCTTTCTTATATTTAAAACAAGATAGTTCTTGTTTCTTATATTTAAAACAAGATAATTTCTGTTTCTTATACCAAAAGGCTAATTAATTTCTTATACTAAAAACAAGATAGTTCTTGTTTCTTATATTTAAAACAAGATAGTTTCTGTTTCTTATACCAAAAAGATAATTCATTTCTTATACTTAAAACAAGATAGTTTCTGTTTCTTATACCAAAAAGCAAATTCCTTTCTTATGCCGAACACAAGATAGTAGTTGTTTCTTGTATTAAAAACAAGATCGTTCCTGTTTCTTATTCCAAAAAAGTTCCTGTTACGCAAAATAGTTTAAGTTCAAGTTCAAGCACTGTCACAATGGACAAATCTGCCTCGAAGCAAATTTACAGAATGTAATTATAGAACTAAAAATTATAATACAAGTGAACTGTGTGTGTTCATCTCTGATGAGCAAGCCTCGGGCGACTGTGACAAGAGAAAAAAACTCCTTTAGATGGTATGAGATAGAAGTCTTGAGGGGAACCCATCATCATATGAGTGACACCAATTATTAAACATTACAAAACACCAGAGATAGTTCCTGCTACTTATATAAAAAACAAGATCGTTCCTGTTTCTTAATTCCATTCTTATACCAAAAAAACAAATAATTCCTGTTCTTTAAATTAGGATTTTCGAAATTTGACACCACGTATAAAATTAAATGTAGAAATTCACAGCTTTTTGTTCTACGGCACTGAGACTGGAGACTCCTTCCATACCCGTTGAAAATAAAAATGAAAACTACATCACTGTATCAATATCTAGCAGTGCTCAGCGCTATACACAGCATTAACAGTAAAGTCCATACGATTGAATTTTCTCCCATAATCCACTTTCCTGCATTTTTATGTCTCATAGGGCAGACGTCTGAGCTTCAAGACATCGTCTCTGTTTCACCTCGAACCGCAAGTGTTTATGAGCAGGCGTGTCGCGGCGTCTTCACTGAGGTCGGATGGAGGAACGGATCCTTTTCATTACACCTCTTCCTGCACTTACACTCATGATTTTTCAGCAGGGTCAGAGTCGAGAGGAACCATTATCATTATGCATTAGGCTCAAAATCTGAGTGAAGAGACAGTGTGTGTGTATGTGTGTGGGGGGGAGGGTCAACAGGAAATGAACAAAATAGTATGTTTTAACTGCTCTTCTATTGCCACTCTGTGATGCTGGTTAAAGCTTCCATAAAAACACAGTGATTATCACACCGTTTATATTAAAGACATTGGTGAAGCAGAGTTACTGAAACCCTGAACAACCACAACTGGTTATTTGATACTTCCTCTTCCTTATGGTAAAAACAAGATAGTTCCACTTCTAGTGCCTTCCATCTATGTTAAACACAAGATGGCTCCTGTTCCTAATGTTAAAAACAAGATGGTTCTTGTTCCTTATGGTAAAAACAAGATAGTACCAGTTCCAGTGCCTTCCATCTGTATTAAAAACAAGATAGTTCCTCTTCCTTATATTAAAAGGAAGATGGTTCTTGTTCCGTATGTTAAAAACAAGATGTTTTTTGTTCCTTATTTTAAAAACAAGTTCCTGATCCTTATACTATATTCAAAATAGTTCCTGTTCCTAGTCTGTATATACTCAAAACAAGATCCCGAGCTTTAAAAAAAAAGATTGTTCCTGTTGCTTAAGTTAATAACAAAATAATGTATATTTATGTTAAATAAAAGATTCACAGGAAGAGTTCCTATTGCTTATACTTTAAGATCCTGATCTGTTATAAAGACAGTTCCTTTTACTTATACTTAAACTAAGGTCACTTACAATAACAGTAACAATTTCCTCGGCGGCTTTCCTTGGTAACTTTCAGAGGAACAGAGAAAAATGCAGCTGGATCACTCGCACTGGAGACTCCTTCCATTAATGTTGCACACTCACATGTAGTCATCTTTCAGAAAACAATGAAACAATCACAGAAGTAAAAATCCAGGACTCTGATTGGTCAGAAACAGCAATGATGGGAAGCTACAAGTCTTCTGGTTTGTACATTTAAATGTATTGAATTACTTATTATTATATGTTTTATTTCTGTACAATTGGAAATCTTATGCTGAATAATTACGTGTTAATTAATGATTGTTTCCGGGACGTTCCTGCAGCTGTACAGGGGTCCAAAAAACGAGCGCTTTTCTTCTTTACGTTCCATCTTTTTTCCTTTTTCAGTTGTTCTGATAAACTGCTCAATTTCCAAACCTGACTGAAATACGACACGACTCCCAGAAGTGTGTGACGCCTGTATTTCATGTTCCGGCTCGTCGTAGCAGGTGGAGAAGTAATTCTTACGTCCAAAATAATCACCTTGGGTCTTTATAGACTCCCCTCGCGTCAGACCCCGGGGCGGATTTATCACGCTGCGAGTAATACGAGCTGTGGCGTGTGGCGGGGGAGCGTGTGGAGAATTACCACCGGCCGGGGCAGAGTGTGAGAGAGAGAGAGAGAGAGAGAGAGAGATGAAATGCACTCGTTCGCTCGCTTGTGTTTTCTGGTGATTCATGCGTGAGGAAATGGCGAGGAGGTAATGCGTCCGAGACCGAAAACACATCCCCGGTCAGCTCTCGGTTCAGCCTTTTAGCCGCCGGTGTGTAATGCGATCTCATATGTACAACGCCGCTCGCTTTCTTCGGGCCTGCAGCGCGCGAGAACATCGAAGAGTACAGCTCGCAGGAAGTCATTAATGTAAATCGCACGTGTGCATGAAACGGAATCTGGAAAAAACATGAGTAATAAGGAAGCGATTTAATTCGTTAACATTGTTCGAGTACTTCAATGTACTTTTATGGAATAGCCTTTATTTATCACATATACGTTACAGCACTGTGAAATTCTTTCTTTTCATATCCCAGGTTGTTTGGAAGTCGGGGTCAGAGCACAGGGTCAGCCATGATACGGCGCCCCCTGGAGCACACAGAATTAAGGACCTTGCTCAAGAGTGGAAGCTTGGCGATATCAGGGTTTATACCCCCGACATAGTAAAGAAGGTAGGAAGGTTCCTGGGTTGCAGTCAGCATTCACATTCATCATGTGTAGTTGGGTTTAAAGCAGGAGTTCATCCACCAAATCATCGCATTGAAAGCAAGTGTTCATTGAGATAGCTTTTTCGCAGGAGCACCGTTATATCTGGACCACGTTTGGACCACGTCTCAACAGCCAATGCTTGCATGTGGTGACCTTCCCTTTGGCCATCAATGAATTAGGATATATCAGGAAAAACGGAAATTATATATTTGTATTTGTCACATCCATTTTACAGCACAGTGAAATTCTCCCTTCGCATGTTAGGAACCTGGGGTCAGAGATGATACAGTACCCATGAAGCACAGGAAGGCCACAGCAGCATTATGGCTGCCTTTGAAGGGCCAGTTGTATCTATAATAGTTTGATGAGCGACGTCGCCTCATAACCAAACTGAAGCACAAATATATATTCACTTTCCCATCTTTCTTGGAAGTGCCTTCCATCCACATCAGTTTTTCGCTTCCTGGACATCATTTGTTGGAAAAATCGCCCTCGGTAATCACCGATGTGGGATACACTGCAATCTAGTGGCGTGGCAACATAGCTGCCTCGCGGGTAACATAGTCACGTGCAGTTTATTGTTAATGCACGCTTTAAAGCAGTAAAGCCAGATTTTAAGACGATCATACGTCTTTTAAGCTATTAAATGACGTGGCAGGCCACATTTGACCCACAGGCCTTGAGTTTGACACATGTGGTTTAGGGCCTTGCTTAAGGGCCCCAAGAGTAGCAGCTGGGCAATACAATGGGATTTGAAACCCCAACCTTCTGAGCATAACCTACAACCACAGGATATACAACCTAAGGACAAATGTTTAATACTGAATTTCTTTCATATACAACGTAACATTTACTATCATTTTTTTTTGTTTTTCTAATATATATTATATACTAAAAAACTTGTGTTAATTACAGCAGGGTTACTTAATTATTTGTTTGTTTGCTGTGTTATTCATTTGTTTGTTTCGGAATATTTTTCAATGATTAATAAGGTGAATCATGGCAACTTTACACTGTAAATAATATACTTCTCTATAATGCAACATCTTCGTTCAGCCCTGGATCACCGTCTCTGATCCACACTGACGTTCAAAACCCAGTTTAATCCTCATTAGTGAAGTCAGGTGTTGAAATCTGCACTCGGTGTTTTTTTTTTGTTTTTGTTTTTTACCACTAGACATTAAACACGGAGGAGACTGAGAGAAATAAACAGATTCGGAAACGAATAAATAAATAAATAAACACACATTATTCTATCCTGATAAAATTGTGGTAAAGGCTGCGGGTATGAACGATGCTCTGCGACTTCTGCCACTGTTTATGTGGAAATGTTTTGCAGTAGTTCTTTGGGGAACGATGCTTTTATATGTTGAGGAGATAGAAATAAAGCTCTGCATCACAAAAGCCGCCGCAATAACGCTTCAAAATGGCTGTGTTCAAGCCGAGAGCTGGCTGCGCTGTGTGTGTGTGTGTGTGTGTGTGTGCTGCAGTAAGTAGTGTGTGTGTATGTGATCTATTTCTGCCATTAAGAGAGAGTGGGCTGTAATAGAGGTCTGCATTATTCACAAATTCTCTCTGTATATATACCTATATATCGCTTTTTCAGCGCTTCTCTTCCTCTATACACTCCTCTTTGTTTGTTCTTTTTGTCGCTATTTCACTCTCTCTCTCTCTCTATGATCTGTATGTGTATGTTGATGTATGCGTATATATTTAACATTTTCCTATCTTCCATTTCTTATATTGCTTACTTTTTTCCTACTTTCTCTATTTTCTTCCTTGTCCAAATCTCTAACCTTTGACCTTTCTTTAATTATGGATATGGAGCAGGAGATAGCTCCACCTCCTTTTTTGAACCCTTGATCTTTCTTTCCATACATAGAACAAAGGTTGGAGCTAACCCCGCCCCTATTCGAACCTCGAACCGTTGTATCTCGATCCATTGATCTTACATTGCACATATGGAGCAGGGAGCGGAGCTAGCCCCGCCCCCCCAATCCAATCTCAAACTATTGACATGTCTTTCCATATATGGAAAGGGGGAGGAGATAACCCCGCCTCCGTTTTTCGACACTCTCAAACCTTTGATTATTCTTTCCATATATGGGCCAGGTATGAATTATACCATAAAACAGAGATCATGTTAATGCATATTTCTGAGAAGCAAGGGATTTGTTTTTTTCTCGTTTCTGTCTCATATACGTCATTTTTGACGATTAAGATTCAAGTTTGAAGTATCCGACACTTTCTGGATGAAACTGAAAGTTAAAATCCTCCAGAAATAAAGAGCTTTAATGGGTGAATAAACTTCTTACTATAAAGATTAGCTAGTTAGCATTAATTGCCAACACTGCTGTCTGCTAATGAGGACATTTGCATTTGTTTTGATTTTGTCAGTGGGCAAACCATAGATGGTATAAAAGAACATTCAGTGCTGGCGTTGAGTCACTAAGCCCCGCCCCCTCTATGCTCACTTTGTAATGCTGAACTGTTCAGACGCTCGCTGACCAAAAATCCAATCAGAGGAGAAAGTCTGAGTCTGAGCGAAACCACAATATTCAATTACGTGACGCAAAAAACATCTGGTGTGCGCACACACATACACACATACACACACACACACACAGACAGACACACACACACACACACACACATAGACAAACACACACTCCATCACGTCCACCACAAACCTGAACCTTTCATCATTACCAGTGAGGGGGAGGTTTCATGCTCTCATGTCTCTCCATCATATCATATACCTCCATTCCCTCTGTTCTCGTTTCTCAGGAGTCACTGCACTGACCTTCTGATCTCTCCATCCTTCTTCTGAACAAACACACAAACAAACAAACAAAAAAAGCAGCTTTCAAAAGAGAGATTTGTCTGCAAAGTCTAAAAGCCTGAGGCAGAAACACAAGAGTTACACACACACACACACACACACACACACACACACACAAAACACACACACACACACGCTTTTTGTTCACCAACTAGAGAAAAGCAAAGTTTGCTTGTTTTTCTGTAACCGCATGTCCTGAAGGGTTTTATTTCTCTCCCTCGACAGCATCCTGAAAACGACTACAATTATTTATTCATGTATTTACTTTTTTTCCGTTTATAGTTACAGTTACATCTTTAATCCCTCTGCAGCCTCATTATTCTCCTCTTAACATAACGACTACTACTAATATAACAATATATGAATAATAATAGCAAATAATAATAATACAATAACAATGTTATATTGAATGTGATTTTAAGTGGAGAACGATAATTATAAAAAAAAAAGGTACAAAAATACAAAAATGAGAAAAAAAACAAAGCTACAAGAAAGGTGACTAAGAAGTCCTCAACAAAACAACAACAAGGACGACAACAATGGCAAGAATTACAACAACAAATGCAACCACAGCAACTAGAAAAATGGCAGCAACAACAGTAACACTAACAACAACAACAACAACATCAACAATAAGCGCGTCAAATTTGCAAAAAACACACAAAATGTTTTTTACGCTCGCATGAGGTGTTTTTTTTAGACGATGCGAAAAAGGAATAATTCGCAAAACTGTAATGGAGACTGTTTTTTCCCGTATTTCCAGGTCATATGATGATAAACTTTGCCCTGCCTAGGGTGTGATGCTGCAGGTGCTACAAGAGGCCCTATTGCACTGCAGAGCTCAAAAGAAGTGCACACCGAGAATTCTGAATCCACAGGTCCTCTGTGAAATTGCGCACTATTAACTCCCAGAACATGTGCATACGTGGACGCTCCCAAGTATAGCGGGATCGCCTTGTTATTATGCTTGTATAACGAGTCTACGTCTACAATTGAAAATAAAAATGCCTAATACGGCTGCGATATAAATAAGCCTGCCGATATTTTTTTAATAACTTATCGCTAGAGGACGACTTTTAGTTGTATGATACGGTTAATGAAAATCATTTCGCAAACGTATTTGATCGACATTTCAAAAATATCGCAAAGGTTTTGAGCAAATTTGCAATGAGAACGCGCCTAGTAACAACAGTAGGAGCAACGGTGGACAGCAAAAGTGAGAGGAAGTACATACGCAGGTCTTAATTAAGGTGTCAGAAGTCAGGTGTGCGTGATTGTTGTCATGTGACCAAGTCATGTGAAGGTGAAGTGGACCAGTGTTTGGCAGGGGGGGGGGGGGGGTGGATGGGGGGGGGGGGGGGGGGGGGGGGGGGGTTCAATCCTGAGCCAGTTGATCTTTTTTCTCTTTTCCCCTGGTATATTTGCCAGATTGTTCACCTTGTATCAGTGACACAGGTGTGCAAAATAAGCACACACACACACACACACACACACACACACACACACTTGGTCAGAATGCTGTTTTTATTAAAAGCTGCTTTGCCAGAAGGTGGATATTACAGCAGGGACCTCTATCTCTGTCACAGCACTGAGAAGAATAAATCAATAAAGGGATAAGTGAGAGCAGCATGGCACTTTGTACAGCATGTGGTGCTGCTTTGTGTGTGTGTGTGTGTGTGTGTGTGTGTATGTGTGGAAATCAAGATGATGGCTGATAAATGAAGACAAAGTGCTCTGGTGTGTGTGTGTGTGTGTGTGTGTGTGTGTGTGTGTGTGAGGATGATTCAGTTACATACACACACCCAGCTGCATAAAAAAACATAACAAGAAACATAAAAAACTGTGGCTAATTTCGTACAGAAATGCACTTCCTGGTGGATAAGAGCTCACGAGAAGATTATAAAGGCACACACAGGAACTATCCGAGAGCCCCAATTAAGAGCCGATTCCTTCGGCGAGTTCACGTCCGAGCGGCAATCAGTGAACCGCCGATTCCAGCCTCGGATCGATGACGAGGCAAATGAAGCGAGACTTGAGGGTGAGTTCGGAGAAACCCAGGCCCGAGGAACAGAGGCGGCTTCAGACTGATGAATTAAACAACACAGCGTTCGGCGTTTCGCGCTGATAGTGCACAAGTGGAGGAAGTGCAGGAAGTTGAAAACGATTTAATAATTACAAAATTACAGAAACACAAACAACCTCAGAACATCTCCATACAGTACCTTTGGAAAGTCACGTGATGCAACCCATTGTTCCGGGTTGCTGATGAGTCTCAGTTTTCTGTATGATTTGAAGTGTTGTAGAGATCTGATGAACCAAAATCTCCACCCCTAATAATGAAATGTAAAAAGCTATTTTTAAAAAACAACAAAACACAAAACACTAGGGTCAGATATCTGACATTGTAGTGACATTGAACCATATTTCGACCAGGCGCATAAATATCAAAACCACTTATATAAAAAAAATCACTTATTAACCTCACAAATTTCCAAGAAAGTTTATTTGGACCACCAAAGAAGCAAAGAACAACCGACAAGTTACACAAATATCAATTCATACAGGAAACTCATCACCAGCCCAGTATAATAGGTTGAATCACATGACTTTCCCAAGGACTGTACGGAGATGTTCTGAGGCTGGTTCTTTTGGTCCATGAGTGTGTCATTTTGTCATCGTCATCATCATCATCATCATTAAGTCGTTTCGAACTTCGGCTCCTCTTGTGCGGCATCGGCGCGAAACACGGAAATGCGGCGTTGTTTAATTGATCGGACAGAAGCACTGCATTCACATTGCAACTCCATTTTCGCTCAACGTAAACGGTAAATTCACGAGTGGTGTGTGTTCGTTCCAGCTTTTGGGAAAAGATCGAACGAGATCGAAAGTGCTGTTTTCAATGGTATCGTCATGACATTCACCTTATAAGTATGATTTTACTGTACTTTTTTACTGTATTTTTTTTTACGGTAGACAACCACAGCTGGCATTTTTTTTTTGGTCGCCACAGACAGCAGCATCAGCAGCATCAACTCCGGCTCAAGACGCACCGGATCAGGTTTGAATCGGACGAGAGAAACAGGTACAGCTTGAAAGACTGCAGATGAGATCTTCTGATGATCCACGCTGCCATTGTGCACGCCTTCTTTCAGTCATCGGGACACTTGCACTAGCGCCATGCTCTGTCCAACCACAGAAATGCCCTTTGCGTCCACAGTTAAACAAACAGTGGGCGTTACTAGGGGAGTAAGGGGCGTGGTAAAGGCGTGACTTTCTCCTCAGTGGGGACTGCGCTCCTTTATAAGCGGTTACGCGCAGCGCAAAAACCTCACAATCTCCTTTAGCGAGTTGGGTTTCGGGTGCAGGAGGCTTAGGGGACTGCATATAAAACCATAAACACACACACGCGCGCGCGTTATAAAACATAAATTCCAGAATGGAGCGCGTCTCTTGGACACTTTTGCTCCTCTGCTGCGCCGCACTTTTGTCCGGTTCTGCGCAGGACTTCGGCGCCACGCAGTTCGTGTGCACGTCTGTGCCGAAGGACGCGGACCTGTGCGCGGCCACGATGCAGAACAGCGCGCCGGCGGAGGACCTGAAGAGCACCGTGCTGCAGCTTCGGGAGACTGTCCTGCAGCAGAAGGAGACCATCATGAGCCAGAAGGAGACCATAAGGGAGCTGACCGGCAAGTTGAGCCGCTGCGAGGGCGCGCAGGAGGACGGCGGCGCGGCGCAGAAAGCCGGGGGACGCCGGAAGGAGCCGGGGGGCAAGAACACCATGGGGGACGTGTCCCGAACTCCCGGGGACACGCTCGCGCAGCTCGGGCTCACTTTAGCCACGCTCAAACAGAGGCTGGAGAACCTGGAGGTACTTTATTAAACCGGTTTATTATTTTAATCTTTTTTCCAAACGGACGAATGCGGGGACACACGCGCGCACTCACGCACACACAGTCCGTTCCTTCCTCTTGTGGAACGCTGTGTAAATCCAGGCATTTATTTTCTGCAGTTTAAAAAAAAAACCCACAATGCAATCATGAGGTTTAAATAATTCTAAAATATTAAACATCTCTGTGAAGACAGATTAGAATCAAAATTACTTGGGGCAAAAAAAGCGTAGCTGCTTTTAGAATGATGTAATCTAAACCGATTTGACACGAGAGAACATAATCAGCGGAGTGAAGTGGGAATGGACTGGTTCAGATTTGAGTTTGAAATACACCGAATTAACACTTCATTGTTCACCGTGGACTCAACCGGTTTCAACCGTCAACACCGAAACGGGAACATCTGCACGTCCCTGTGTGTGTTCCTGATGTGCGGTGTGTCTCCTGATCTCCTCCAGCATGTTGGGAACGATGTGTGTGATGTGTGGCAGGAGGAAGGAGGAGTTCTGATGATCCGAGTTGTTCTCCAACGTGCGCAGCGTCTCAGTCTAAGCCCCAAATGAGATTATCGGGTTTCTAAAGTCGTCCTTCACGCAGCAGGACGTCCGGCGATGATTTAACGCACACCGATCACAGCACAAACGCCGAGACGCGTTTCAAACACCTGCGTGTTCCATCCAACACCGTGTTTCGTGTAGGATTAAGTATTCACTTAACAATTCGGTGTTCATTCTACATTTCAAGTGATTTTATTGGTGTTAATTCGGTATCATAAACTCGGCAGTACGTTGTGAGGGGAGACTGACGCTTCGTCTCTAAATGTCTTTATTCCGTTTTTAAAACTGACGCGTTGTTCAACACTGAAAAACCCAACACCGCAATACTCCATTTAAGATTGTAACACTCAAACCTCAACACAGTGGTACGCGATTGACACTATAAATATCAACACAGTGCGAATCAATGAGCAGTAAAAACGCGTTTACGCTACAACGCAATTAACACCGTGAAACTCAACACAGTGCAACTTACAGTAAAACTTATTGTACTGCAATTTAGTGTAAAATTCAACACTGTAAGAAAAAAAAAACTCAACACAATAAGAATCAATCAACATAAAAAACCCAACACAGTGCAACTTAATTAGTGCAACTTACCTATTATTGTAAAACCCAATACTGTACACACACAGTAAAATTCAATCAACACCGTAAAAACTCGACACTGCTCCGAAACAAACGTTTGGCATCAAACTAACACTGAGCTCCATTAGCACTTGAGTGTTGAGTTTTCACCGTGCGCGCAATGTATGGTGTTAATTCTAGGCTGTACGTGTGTTAATTTGATTGTGAGTGTGTGATATGAGCGATGCAGCGTTGATCGTTAGTTCTAGGGAGGGAGTGTTGCTCAGTGGTTTGAGGTGTTGGGTTACTGATCGGAAAGATTGTGGGTTCGAGCCCCCGGTATCACCAAGTGGCTGCCTTTGGGTCTTTGAGTGTGCTCCAGGGGGCGCCGTATCCTGCGCTCTGACCCCTGCTTCCATTATATGCGAAGAAATAATTTCACTGTGTTCTAATGTACATGTGACCAATAAAAGCACTTCGATGCAGAGTGTATGTTTGTAGTTGGAAGGTCTTTGCTGAACCTGGTGTTTGAACTCCTCAGCAGTACAGCCGGACGAACGGCTCGGTGCAGGCCAACAGCCTGAAGGATTTACTGCAGAATAAGATCGATGACATGGAGAAGCAGGTTCTGTCCCGAGTCAACACCCTGGAGGAGAGTAAAGCTGGAGTGAGTAACGACACGGAGCAGCGCAACCGCGTGGAGTCCACGCTGAGCACACTCCACCACAGAGTCACTGACCTGGAGAAAGGTAACACACACACACACACACTTACACACTTATAAGCACACAATCACAAGCACACACTCACTGCATTGTTCCTGTGGTGTGTACCTTCCTCCCCCAGGTCCCAAAGGCAGCAGGCCCATGGATAAGTTTCAGCTGACGTTTCCGTTGCGCACCAACTACATGTACGCTAAAGTGAAGCGCAGTCTACCTGAGATGTTCGCCTTCACACTGTGCCTGTGGATCAAATCCAACGCCTCCCCCGGGGTGGGAACGCCCTTCTCCTACTCGGTACCGGGCCAATCCAACGAGCTTGTGCTCATCGAGTGGGGCAACAATCCCATGGAAATCCTCATCAACGACAAGGTACTTCTTTTCACTGCTCCTAACTCTCTCTTATCGCTCTTGTTTTATTCTCGTTTCTAGTAACGGCTTGTTCATGGGGTCTGTTTATGGCAACAAAATGCTTATTTGTCAAACGAAAACCACTTTTTAAATCAGGAAAGAATAAAGAGGTTTGTTTAAAGCTGCTATTACGTGAGAACGGGGACAGCGACTGATGTACCTCTAAACCAGGCGTTACCAACACCAGGCACCAGGTCGCCCCCAAGGACCACATGAGTCGCCTGCAGGCCGGTTCTAAAATTGCACAACTCATCAGTGAGATACATTCGAAAATTTGACGCGAAGTTACATCGTCGTTGATAATTATTGTGAGAAATCATTTACGTGATTGGTGTCTGCACATAAACAAAAACGGGGTATCATTAATCATTAATAATCATATGTAAATAAAGGCAAATTTGTTGTGACTCAGTATCCATGAAGCAGCTCTTAGTTTTAAAAAGGTTGGTGACCTCTGGTGTAAACAAATTCAAAAGCACTATACCTCACTGTGGGGTATAAGAGGAATAAAACGCTCACGCCTATTCAGCAGGAAAATAAGGACCTCTAGGATAGTGAGGGCGTCCATTAACACAACCACACACACACACACACACACACACAATGTTTTATTCCTCACCATTACTACTAATAACTGTAACATAATCCTAATTACGCAGGTCGCAAAACTGCCATTTCTGATAAATGACGGGAAATGGCATCACATCTGCATCACGTGGACGACGCGCGACGGGGTTTGGGAAGCCTTTCAGGATGGCGTTCTGCGTGGAACAGGGGAGAACCTGGCTCCGTATCATCCCATCAAACCGAACGGAGTTCTGGTCCTGGGTCAGGAACAGGTGAGGGACAAATCAGAGATGATTCTGTCTGTCTGTCTGTCCAGCTCGTGTACACGGTGTTGTTTTATATCCCAATACAGCGAACCGGAGGTGGAATTTGTTCCTAATTGGACGTTTAATCAGGGATTTAATTCCATAATTATTATCAGGTTTAGAAGTCAAGTGCACTTAATAGGGCGTAGGGAGATGTTCAGACCTCATTTAACACAGAGAGTGTGTTTTAAAAAGCGTACACGTTAGGGAAATTTCTAGCTCGCTAAGGGAATTCTTTTTCCGCAGCGAAAAAAAAACCAACAAATAAAGAAAAAAAATCCAAGGACAATGGTGTCACCTAGAAACAGGATCCGGCTCAAATGGAATCCCAAAGGACCGGAGTGCAGGCGGTTTAGTGGGATTCCTCCTGTCAGTTTGAAGTTCATTCATTTATTAACCCTTTAGTAACAATTAACAAGCTAATGGATTAACTAAGTACATTTTCACTTCATTCCCATTCAATTAATGAATAGATTCATTATTATTCTAATTAAAGTAAGTTAATGAATTATAAACCACAGTGAAGCTTGGTAAAGCTGAGGTAGTGATCGGTGTTTATTACATTTTTTTTTTTTGAAAAATTGATTTAGACTGTTTTTATTTTACAACACGTCTAGAAACGGTGAGATTTTAAGACAATCCCGTTTCATTTCCACTTTGGTTATCATATCGTCCGGACCGTCCACACGCTACCGTGCTTTATTGTAAAGCCATCGTGAACCATCTCCTAGTTGCCTAGCAACCGAGTGTTAGGGTGTGGGTGTCGTTATTGAATTTTTTTTAATCCTCATTCACATGAGTGCAGAGGGTTTGATAAGCGGTGAGATATGAGAAATATAGAAAGAAATAAATGGATAATGAGGTAAAAATAAATACATGAAACAAAAGAATGAAATAAACTTAAAAAAAATTAAAAAGTAATACAAGAATAAAAAAAAAATTGGAACAAAAATTGTAAATCAAATTTAATATAAAACGTTATAATAAAATTTTAAGCAATAAAAAAACAGCGAACAATTAAAATAAATAAATAAACGGAAAAAAAGTTGTAAATGTGCATTAATATAATAAAGACTTTTCTAAAGGATTTTTTTATATGTAATATAATGTCTAAAAAGTTTTTAAGTGGAATGCTTGATGGAAAGGGGTGTGAACAGATTATTTTTGGACTTCACACATCGTTTCTCTGTTTGCATTACCGGGATTTCATCGGGTTTCCTCCCTCCTGCTAGGACACGCTGGGCGGCGGATTCGACGCTACGCAGGCCTTCGTAGGCGAACTGGCCAATTTCAACGTGTGGGACAAGAAGCTGTCGTCTGTGGAGATCTACAACCTGGCAACCTGCAACAGCAGAGCGCAATCTGGCAACGTCCTGTCCTGGTCCGAGTCAAACATCGATGTGTTCGGTGGCGCCACCAAGTGGACTTTCGAGGCTTGCCGTCAGCTCAACTGAATCGGCATCACCACCGTGGGAAAAATAAAAACGCCGCAGATCCGAGACGTGATATTTCTACAGCTTCTGTCATTCCTCGTCTTCATTTTGACAAAAGAAAACACAAAAAATGATCTGAGCACAAATTTCTATGAATTCTTAAATATTTGTGTGCAAAAGAAAGAAAACAAAAAAATTCTACGATTCTTGTCGGTCTTTTTCTCCCTGTTGTATGTTTTGAAAATCTGTCTTTATTTATTTGTTTGTTTGTTGAACTTTTTGTAATGCGTTTACTTAAATCACACTCGGCTATTAATTTTTTCTTTTTTTTCTTTTTTTTTTTTTATTTGCTTTGGTCTCCGAACGGAAGCCGGATCGATGCAACGAAACGTAACGACTCTGGAACCAAAAAACGGTGGTGGACAATCCTGGACGCAAAGACGGGTTTATGGGACGGTATTTTTTTACCTCGATATTTTGGATTTTGCACTGTGACTACAGAAGGTTGCGGGTTCGAATCCCTCATCCGGCCCTGCTCGGGTTCTCGGATCGCGAGGTTGCGAGTTCGAATCCTGTCAGAAAGACGCTTGTTAGTGAAACCCCGCCCCCTCCCATCAACGCTGATGATCCTGGAGAGATGTATAAAGTAAAAAAAAATGGATAGTTTAATAATGTTTATGTAAATGTTATCGGGTAAATCGTTTAATTTATTAAGAGCTTCGAATGTGTTTATTGGGGATGTCGTTCGTTTTTTTTTTTCCTTCGCCAACATGAACACATACACGCTTACGAGTGCCTTTTGGGCTGGAGCACCGTTTCAGCAGCACACACACTCTTTATTTATTTATTTATTTATTTATTTGCTATAATTGTCGTGTTTACCTTTACAGATTGCGGGTTTAAACACAGATTACGCTGTGTGTGTGTGTGTGTGTTTCTTTCGGCAGGTGTTTGTACTCTGTAATAGGAATGTTAATGCATAGCCACAGCATGAGCGAGCAAACGATGCGTCCTCATTTTTGCTAATTTATTTATTTGTTTGTTTGTTTGTCCGTTTGTTTGTTTTTTTTTCAATTGTTGTCGTTGTTGTTGTCGTCGTCGTCGTTCTCCCTCTCTCCCTCGGTTTGGGTCGGGTTTTTTCTACTGTATTGTTATACGCTAAAAGCATGGCAACACCGAGAGATCTAATTTTTATAATAAAATTGTGATAGAGAAAAAAAAAACATTCTTGTTATTTTTTTAATATGTAGATATTAGAAAACAAAAAATGTTTCCTATTGAGCATTCAGTGAGTTAGATACTACATACAATATACAAGATTTTACAATAACACTTTGTTATGAAAACAAAGGGAAAGTGTTCCCTTTATTTTTTTGTGTAATATAGATGGATATATGGATGGATGGATAGATAGGTAGGTAGATATATAGATAGATACACTGCACTATCATACCAGATAGACGGTGTGGGTGCCAATACTTATGTATCCTGAATAGAAACAAACCTGTTCCAGCTGTGCACTGAGCCACCTCCATGAACATCTGTATTCCATGAGTTGGATTTGGTGGAAGATGTTCCTGCTATAGAGCTCGACACGAACCTCGTCACAACATCTCACCTCTATCAATACCTCACTTTACTAACACACACACACACACACACACACACACACACACACACACACACACACACACACACACACACACCCCTGTTGTTGGTGTGAATCTCCATAAACCTACTCAAAATCTAGTGGAACATCTCTCTTGAAGAGTGGCGATGATTATAACACAAATGGACCCTCAATGTGGGATGAGATGCTCAGAAGCTCCCTTCTTTCAACACCCTACCTAGTGCACTTACACTGTTAAGGACAAATGAAAGGTTTCACTGTATCTCAGAAGACCCAGATAAGAGATAAGAGATAAGAGAGCTTGACACTTTTACCGTGGCCTGGGGGGGAACGGAGTGTGTACATAGATTTATATACTATAAACAATCTACGTACATCACCATCAGCACCATCCAGCCTGTGGTAAAATCTTCATGTGTTGACCCGTCCGATAAAAAGGTTACGGAGCTAATGATTGAAATGCCACCGCTGGATCTTTGAGCCTTAACTCGCTGTGCTCCAGGGGGCGCTGTGTCATGGCTGACCCTGTCAGAGCACAAAAAACTCGACAAAAACTCGACACATCATTCATCCATTTGTACACTCACAACTATAAACCAATACAGACACACACACACACACACACACACACACACACACAGGGTTGGTTGTCTCTCTCTGAGTCTCTTCAGATTCTCATTAAACTCTGTGTGGTTGTTTGTGTGTGTGTGGTGTGTGTGTGTGTGTGTATGTGTGAATGTCGTGTATCTTTGTGTATGTGTGTGTGTGTTTGTGTGTGTATGTGTGAATGCGTGTATCTTTGTGTGTGTGTGTGTGTGTGTGGTTGAGTGTGTGTGTGGTTATGTGTGGGTTGTGTGTGTGTGGTGTGAAGGTTGTGTGCACGTGCTTGTGTGTGTATGTGTGAATGCGTGTATATTTGTGTGTGTGTGTGGTTGAATGTGTGTGCGGTTATGTGTGTGTAGGGTTGTGTGCACTTGTTTGTGTGTGAATGTGTATGTGTGAATGCATGTATCTTCATGTGTGTGTATGTGTGTGTGTTTGAATATGTGTGCGGTTATGTGTGTGTGTGTGGTTATGTGTGTGTGTGTGTGTGTGTGTGGTTGTGTGCACATGTGCGTGTTTGTCTGTGTGTGCGGGTGTGTGCACACCTGTGTGTGTTGTGTGTGTGTGAGTGTGTGCGTTTGTGTGCACGCCTGTGTATGAAAGTGTGTGTGCGTTTGTGTGCATGCTTGTGTGTGAGAGTGTGTGTGCATGTGTGCATGTGTGTGTGTGTGTGCGTTTGTGTGCACGCCCATGTGTGAGAGAGTGCGTGTTCATGTGTGTCTGAGTGTGTGTGTGCGTTTGTGTGCAAGCCCGTGTATGAGAGTGTGTTCGTTTGTGTGCATGCTCGTGTGTGTGAGTGTGTGTGCATGCTCGTGTGTGAGAGTGTGTGTGCATGTGTGTGTGTGTGTGCGTTTGTGTGCACGCCCGTGTGTGAGAGTGTGTGTTCATGTGTGTGTGTGTGTGTGTGCGTTTGTGTGTGTGCGTTTGTGTGTGCACGCCCGTGTGTGTGTGTGTGTGTGCGTTTGTGTGCATGCTCGTGTGAGAGTGTGTGTGCGTTTGTGTGCACGCCTGTGTATGAAAGTGTGTGTGCGTTTGTGTGCATGCTCATGTGTGTCTGTGTGTGTGTTTGTGAGCATGTTTGTGTGTGAGAGTGTGTGTGCATGTGTGTGTGTGTGTGTGTGTGTGCGTTTGTGTGCACGCCCATGTGTGAGAGAGTGTGTGTTCATGTGTGTCTGTGTGTGTGTGTGTGCGTTTGTGTGCGTTTGTGTGCACGCCCGTGTATGAGAGTGTGTGTGCGTTTGTGTGCATGCTCGTGTGTGTGCGTTTGTGTGCATGCTCGTGTGTGAGAGTGTGTGTGCATGTGTGTGTGTGTGCGTTTGTGCGCACGCGTGTGTGTGTGTGAATGTGTGTTGTGTGTGTGTGTGTGTGTGCGTTTGTGTGTGTGCACGCCCGTGTGTGAGTGTGTGTGCGTTTGTGTGCATGCTCGTGTGAGAGTGTGTGTGCGTTTGCGTGTACGCCCGTGTGTGAGAGAGTGTGTGTTCATGTGTGTGTGAGCGGTTGTGTGCATGCCCGTGTGTGAGAGAGTGTGTGTCCATGTGTGTGTGTGTGTGTGTGTGCGTTTGTATGCACGCCCGTGTGTGAGAGAGTGTGTGTGAGTGTGTGTGTGTGTGTGTGTGTGTGTGTGTGTGTGTGTGTGTGTGTGCGGTTGTGTGCACGCCTGTGTGTGCATGTGTATGCGGTTATGTGTGAATGTGTGTGTGTGTTGCTCAGCCTCAGGGACGCCACTCTGTGTGAAAGAGGAGAAGATGGAGGGATGATAATGAGTGAACTTGGTGTTGAGAGCACAGCTTGGGTTTCTAATCGCGGTTATGTAACGAGCAAGTGGATTTAAAACACGATGTCACTCTGCGGTCCGGTGGAGGAACGAGGGATTCCAGGAAAATAAAAACATTCAGTCCATCCTTTTTGTTTTTCAGTAAAAAAAAAAAAACACGATTTATTGATAAAGGAAAAGGATAGAGGATGAAGAGAAAGGGAGGACGGTGAATGGATAGATTGAGACGGAAAGCCAGAGGAGGAACAGATGGAGGGATACACAGAGAAAGAGAGAAAGAGTGAGAGAGAGAGAAATGAAAGAATGATAGAGAGAATAAATGGCATTATGCAGGGATAAAGAAAAAGGGAAGAGAAAGATTGAATGGATGGACGACAAAAATGACAGCGCTTTCATTTTCCAACAGACAAATATATTTCTCTTCCTCTTTTCTCTATTGTTTTATCCTATTTTTTTTTTGTTTCTTATTCTCTCCTTTCACTTGTTCCAACATGTCGTCATCTACCCCTCTCTCTCTCTCTCTCTCTCTCTCTCTTCAGTCTTCCTTTCCCTCTCTATCCCTCCATCCAATCCTCTTCTCTGTGATCTTATTTATCCCTCCATCCCACCATCACTCTCATTCCACCATCCACCCTGTCCTTCTATAACCCTCCTTCTGTCCTCTTTCAATCCCTTCATTCAACCCTCTCTACCTTTCTGTCTTTCCATAATGTACATTTTATACTTCTCTCTCTCTCTCTCTCTGCTCCATAATACTCTCATTCTCTCAAAAAGTATTCCTCCATTCCCTCCATCCCTATTTCTTTAAGCCAAAACAAAAATAAAAAAACCCTGACACTGGAGACTCCTTCCATGAGGGTAACCATAGCAACATGTTTTTAAATCTGTTTACTGGAGAGTTGCCATAGAAACAGTAAGAGATGTATTGATTGCTTCCCAGTTGAATGAATCAACAGCTCACGAGCCAATCAGAGCACAGCGTGATGAGGGCGGGGCCAAACAAATCCATGTGCGGCGAGACACGTGTTTGTTCGGAGGCGAGTCTGAGTCAGCGGTTTCCCTCGGCTTCTCTGCGCGCTGAATCATTGATGAGGACGAGTGCTTCTCCCTGCTGATGACCCGATGAAAGATGTATGAACGAGGGAGAGGCGCAGCCAGGAACGGATGAGTGGAGGAGTGCAGGATGGAAGGACTCAGCGGGGGGGGAAAGGAAAAAGGGGAGATGGGATCTACAGCGAGAGAAAGAAAGAGTTCAGGAAGATGGGATAGAAGTAGAGGAGGATGTCACAGTGGATGAGAAAGCAAAGGATAGATGGGGAGAGAAAGAAAACAAGAGATAAAAGAGTATACAATGTGGAGAGACTGAAAAAAAAGATGAGGATGGAGAGATAAGAAGAAAGAAAGGATCCGAGAGAGGGATAGATGTGACTACTGCAGCAGAGAGAAATGGAGGGATAAAGAAAAGATGAGGATTTATGGGTGGATTCGTAAAAAGGAGTACACCTCCATTTATTCCTCTTCTTTTTGTCTCCATCCAACACTGCTCCCCTCTTTCAAATCTGACCTTCTGTTCATTCCCTCCATCCTGCTCTCCTCTCACACGGGGTGTTCTGTATTCCTTACTCTATCTCTCCACTCGTTCATCCCTTTCTCCTTGTTCATGCTGTATTTATCCCTTCATCCTCAGCTCCTTATTCATTCTCACTCCTGCCCAATCTTTACTTGTCTATCAGATCACCTACTTCCTTTCTTTCCCTCTTTCCATGATTTTTGTCCATCTCTTAAATTTCACCCTCACTCCTCTTTTTTATCCCTCTATCTGCTTTTCCTGCTCAATTTCTATCCCTCTGTGCTCCTTTGCGGCTTCCAGCATTCTTTCACTTTCATTTTCTATCCATTTATCTCTCTCATCTCTCTGTCTGTCCACATTCATTCTATCTCTTCATCCTTTTCTCCTCTTTTTGATCTCCCCATCCCCTCATCCTCTCCAGCTCTGGTCTCTCTATCCTCCATCCCACTATTACACTTGTTCTACCCTCTTCTACCTCTCTCTCTCTTGATTCCGTCTCCTTTCTACGCCTTTGTCTGTTCTTCTTGCCACATTCTGTCTCCATCCCTCCATCCGATCCTCCATTTCCTAGCTCATTTCAATCTCTCCATCGAGGTTATCTACTCTCATCCCTAATCTCCTCTCTCGATCTCGCCATCTCTCATTTCTCCCCTCTATTTCTCCATCCATTTTGTCCTACCTCTATTTCTCCTCCAGTCTCTCCATTTCTCTATCTACCCCTTTATCTGTCCATAATGTTCTTCTTTAAACCTTCCTTCTCTCTAGTTCTCCATTTTATCTGGATCCATCTTTTCTCTCTCTCTCTCCACCTTTTTCTTTTCATTTCCTGCTTTCATCCTATTTTTGATTTCCATCATACCCGCTCATATTTATCCCTCCATCCCACCATCACTCTCATCCACCCTGTCCTTCTCTACCCCTCTATTTCTCCTTCTGTCCTCTTTCAATCCCTTCATTCAACCCTCCCTACTGTTCTGTCTTTCCATAATGTACATTTTCCACATCTCTCTTTCTCTCTCTCTCTCTGCTCCGTAATTCTCTCATTCCCAAGCAGTGTTTTCATATTTATGTATGTATCCCCTCTCTTCGATCTCTCCATTCCAATTTACTTGTTTCCCTTTCTTACTCTAGCTCTCCATCTCTATTCTTCCCAGGTCTCTTCGAATCTCTCAATTCATTCCTCCCTCCTCTTTCTACCTGTCTACCTCTGTATCTGTTCTTCCTTCCAACTTCCTTATCTCTCCATCAAGGTTACTTTTTTTTACCTACATGATCTCTTCATCCCTATTTTTATTTTTCTTCTCTATCCATTCTTATATCACCATATTTATCCCTCCATCCCACACTCGTCCCACCATCCATCCTGTCCCAGTTATTTCCCCTTTCAGTTTCTCAATCCATTCCTACCTCCTCTTTCCACCCCTATCTTTCCATAATGTTCTCCTTTCCACCTCCTCTTTATCCGTTCCACTTCTGTTTCATCCCTCGCTTTTCTCTGTTCTCCTCTGCAGTGTTTGGTGAGAGCGAACGCGGTTCCTACTGTTCCTTATTGCATTAAAACAAGATCCAGTGTTTTTCTTATTGCTCTGTCGCGCAGGAGACGAATCTCCTACAGTTACACGAGGATGAGGGACAAGACAAGTGTGTGTGTGTGAGTGTGTGTGTGTGTGTGTGTGTGTTTTACACTAAAATAACCTCTGCAGAGATAATAATAATAATAATAAATCATTTTATATTAGAAAGTGGTAGGTGTTTTGTTCTGCTCTGGATAAACAACAAAATAGAAACAACAAAACAACAAAATAGAAACGTGTGAAATAACAATGTTGCCTCAATGTTGTACTTCTCTGTGCAATAATTACTTTATTTACTTACCGTAAATTCTGGACTATAAAGCGCACCTGCATATAAGCCGCATCTGCTCTATTTAAAAAAAAACCCAAAAATTCATAAATAAGCCGCACCTGCATACAAGCCGCATCCGCTTTTGAATTGTAAATGTACATGTATGTACCTAAATAGATCCTTTCCTAACCTGTATTTTAACACGGTGTAACGGTGGACGCTGCACAGAGACGCGGAGATCCGGAATTCATACAAAACAGGATTTATTAGAATAAAGAACTCAGGAGACGCCGCTCATACGGAGCGGCCAGACAGGCTAGGGAGCCTTGCGCTCTGCGCGCCGTGGTACCGGGAGTACCGGAGACTTGGAAGTCCGGGAATCGGTAACAGACAAAGGTTAGGCATAAACATATATCGAGCGTCCGTGTCCGCGTCCGGTTAGAGCCCCTAGCGGTCGGGAAAAAATCTGCAGAATAGCCGCACCTTATTATTAGCCGCATGGTTCAATCGTTATTCCATCCATTCATCTATCCCTCTATTCATCCTGTCCTCCTCTTCCTCTCTCTCTCTCTCTCTCTTGCTCCTGCTTCTACCCCTCTATCTGTCACTAATATTTTTCCTTTCCACCTTCCATCTCTCTCTATCCCTCCATCCGGTCCTCCATTTATTAAAAGCTCTCATTTTTTCATTTTTTTATTACTTTATCCCCTGTATGTATCCCTCTTTTCTCTCTCTCTCTCT